>JBAMJV010011115.1:0-23146 GCA_037951105.1 Echinarachnius parma | reverse complement strand
CCCCGATTTTCGAAAATAGGGTCTTAACATGTGCGCGAGATGTGAAAGAAAGAAAGAAAAAGTAATACAATTTCAGCGCAAGATTGTTTTGCGTTAACCAATTATCGCGACAAATTTCGAGGGGGGAGGGGGGGGGGGGGGGCTAATTAAGCCCCCCCCCCCCGGGCTATTTAGGGTAAATCTGTACTTGAATTTGAATATGTTCTGAAAAATTGATCTTTATGTGCCAATGGTAAGGTCATCAAACTTTAAAGAGTATGACGTGAGCAGGTGAACGTTGATCGATATAATGCACAAGCACTCGAGGCACCTAACCCGTTAATACGGGCAAACATCCAATAAGCACGTCCAGGAAATGGCAGAGTTTATCTGCTTGTTGCACGTATCCGCGTTTCTACCCTACTCGTGCTTGAGATCCAACGGCCTATGACATTTGCTCCAGACAATATTGCTCCGCTGTTGATATTTCAACCCTCGCGGCTCCCCTCTCTCACCTTTGTTGTGCATCTCTCCCCCCCCCCCTCTCCCCCCTATCACATCAATGCCACTCCCCCTCCCTCGCGTCTCCCCTCTCTCACCTTTGTCGTGCATCTCCCCCCTCTCCCCCCTATCACCTCAATGCCACTCCCCCTCCCTCGCGTCTCCCCTCTCTCACCTTTGTCGTGCATCTCCCCCCTCTCCCCCTATCACCTCAATGCCACTCCCCTCTCTCGCGTCTCCCCTCTCTCACCGTTGTCGTACATCTCACCCCCCCCTCTCCCCCTATCACCTCAATGCCACTCCCCCTCCCTCGCGTCTCCCCTCTCACCTTTGTCGTGCATCTCCCCCCTCTCCCCCTATCACCTCAATGCCACTCCCCCTCCCTCGCGTCTCACCTCTCACCTTTGTCGTGCATCTCCCCCCTCTCCCCCTATCACCTCAATGCCACTCCCCTCCTCGCGTCTCCCCTCTCTCACCTTTGTCGTACATCTCTCCCCCCTCACCCCTATCACCTCAATGCCACTCCCCCTCCTCGCGTCTCACCCTCTCACCTTTGTCGTGCATCTCCCCCTCTCCCCCTATCACCTCAATGCCACTCCCCCCTCCCTCGCGTCTCACCCTCTCACCTTTGTCGTGCATCTCTCCCCTCCCCCTATCACCTCAATGCCACTCCCCCTCCCTCGCGTCTCCCCTCTCACCTTTGTCGTGCATCTCTCCCCTCCCCCCTATCACCTCAATGCCACTCCCCCTCCCTCGCGTCTCACCCTCTCACCTTTGTCGTGCATCTCTCCCCCCCCCCCCTCTCCCCTATCACCTCAATGCCACTCCCCATCGCGTCTCACCCTTTCCTCTTTGTCGATGCAATGATCTTGGCAAGGAGGGCGCACTTTACAACAATGCTTCACAAATACAAAACTAAACTTCTCAGCGCCATATATCGCTCTATTACTTGTGACAGTAACAGTTTCCTCTAAATAGATACAAACATTAATCTAAAGGCAATGGGTGCCAAAATGACTGGCACATTGCACATCTTAATTCATCCATGGTTTGTTGCCATGTTTATTCCACGGTTTATTTAATATTTTTAAATGACCAGAAAACGGCGAACATTTTTCACATGTCGAATGTTATTCATTTATTAACGTTTTTCTGCTTTGCCCATGTTTTGGCTTTACTTGATAAAAAGGCTGCATCAATTCGAATGCTTCCTCGTTCTTTCTCTTATTCTCCGGGTTTGTGCCCCCTGCTCACTGACACGAGCAAAATACCTCGATTTAAAAGAGTTTTTCACATAGCCTGATAGCTATGAATCGAAATGACAAAAACAAATTCGTTGGATAGCATCGTTGGCATGTGCAAGATAGAATACGCACATTTTATATCATGTTTGAAGGGGAAAAGTACTGGTATTACTCTATTATTTGGTATTTCATTTACTTAACGATATTAATTAAATTAATAGCCGTATATTTTCTACAATAATCATATAGTCGAAGTATACTTTTTAATGTTCAATATACGACGTTAGATGGCTATGTTATCCTGCTACTGATAAGAAAAGAGGGATTTGAAGCTGAATTCGTTGAATTCATTCGAATCGATGTTTTCCCCTAAAATAAAGAAAACGAGCGTTTGCTTTTGATGAGGTTTCTTGGGGATGTGCATGATGTGGGGAATGAGTACCGAAACATCTCAGCAAAATGAAATTTTCATGAAGTTTCACAAAGATCCTAAGTTGAACTTAACTCTAAGTTGAACTTAAACAGTATGGAAAGCCATTTGTAACCTTGGAAATCAAATATATTCATAAGCAAACATGCAAATATTTTAGACTTTTCATAAATTTTACATGAAGAACATGAAATCTCCTTGATAATAGAAAATATTAATAATTTGAAACAACATTTTATGACCTTTTAAAGGACTTTTACACAAACAAATCCATGAAACAAACGGCCAACTTAGAGTTAAGTTCAACTTAGGATCTTTGTGAAACACCCCTGGTTATTTGGATGCATACATCCATGATTATAGCGTACGGTATCCATGGTAACCCCCGTGGGAAGATCCATGGGATTAGGACGTAAGATCAGATCTGCCCACTGATCTTATTCAATGCGTGGATAGAGTATTGACGAACTGAAGTGACGATTTACGTATGACGATAGATGTACAATCATGATGTATATACTTTAAAGGTGCACCTGTAAAGTGTCAGATATTGCCCAAAACTACATTTGAGACTTCAATCCTATACCAAAATCATTGTAAGATATGTCCGAATGATGTGTGAAAGTATCATTGAAAAAAAAAACACTGCTTTCCTGGTTAAAAAAGCGAAAATTTGCGTCAGCTTTTACAATGAGTTAATGTATGACGTTTATGAGGTTTATGACCGTTCATTAACGTTCTTGAGCTGAAGGATTATCAATGATAGATATCGTCATACCAAAGGGGCATTTCAAAAAAAATCTAACCGTATTTTATTCTTCTCTTACCATAAGCCAAACAACACGGTATAAGAGAAATGTGGAAGCTCAAATTATGTTTTGTGGAGTTAGACACTTTACAGGTGCACCTTTAACATAGTTTAAAGGTGGTTTGTATTAATAAATTAAACACTTAGTGCCATCTTACGAACTCCTTGAATACGGTGGAAAATATTTCAATCTTATGTAGTGCGCACAACACAGCATACTAACCTTATAGTTGCCATAGTTGGGCCACTCTTTACATTATCACGCATACTCATCTTAAATTTAGTTTTTAAATCAGTGAGTATGCAAATAATTCGCGTTTATTAATGGGTAATGACAAAAAACAATCAAACAACAACGAAAAAAAACAAACAAAAAACAAAAAAAACGAACAAGCAAACGAACACAAAGACATGATAATAATACAGGCGGTATGATACCACCCATGGCCACCATGCAGTGCAAATTTGAAAATACATTTTCCGTTTTTATCATATCAGTGATTATTTTAATAAATCCTCTCGTTTCCGAAGTACTAATAAGAGCTTTTCAATTATACACGATGAAAAGAAATGTACTACTCCCGACTATGCACAGTTAGTCAACACCTACAGGCAAACATACATATGGGTTTAAAATATCATCAATCTCGTCACGGTCATCACAATCAAAACGGTCATATATCGTGGGCAGCGGCTGTATGCCTGAGCCCACTACCATATAGTGGCATAGCTAGCGTGGTCATGGTCATGGTGGTCATACTGGTTGGGGGCACGCAATGCTTTGGATCACACCTTATGTCTTTCTTTTAACAAATTGTCCCCTTATGTTTGTTATTGTTATAAGGAAATTTTGATTAGGGTTAAAAAGGGTTACCATGGTTGCACGCGGGTAGCATACTGTAGGATATAGGATGTGAGATATTTGTAGTTTGGCCCATTAATGATTAATGTATACAACTGAATATGGGTTTTCCAGCCGTAATCTTTTTTATTTTGTCACTTATTGTTTTTTCTTTGTTTTTTTCTTTTTTAATCATACTTATTCTTGCTAACGTATGTACGATTTGTAATATTATTTGTTTGCACGTATGAATCTTCCTGTGTTGACAGTTTTAAACGGAAATACTAACAAACAAACATACCATGGAACATTTTCACCATGCCGACCAAAACCCATACAATAATGGATATAACATAATGACGCTGTGCTTAACACAGTTTGACATGAACATTGACTTAACATTTCACAAACGCCTAAATTAATAGAGAAAGACCATTTTGGAATGTTAAATCAATTCATTTTGAGCCAGACACCCTAGTGCTCTCTCTCTTCGCTGATGGTAAATTTAGTCATGATTATAGAGTAAGATCTGCAGTATAGACGCGGGTGTATGGAAACTTCGGGTCGCAGCGAAATTATACAGTGGCAGTGGTCAGTCTAAAGCCCGGCGCAGACATAGCCGACTCGACCCGATCCGACTGGGTTTCAGTCAGGCTTGAGTCAGTTTCGCTCAGTCGGAGCCGATCCAACATGTCGAATCGGCCTCGAATGACCTCCGACTGGCTCCTGACTGGCAAAACCGGATACCTGAGGCAGCACATACTGAGTTTATCAGGCTGAAAACCAGTCGGATCGGATCGAGTCGGCTCTGTCTGCGCCGGGCTTAATTGTGCTGTCACATATCACCGGATATCATAAACCGGTGCCCAACAGATTTGCGGTATCAATTCATCCGGCTGTGAAAGTTGTCTCCATTGCTATGACATGCAGAAAACATTCCGCCGTATAGAACGACATGCCTCGCATGACAAAGAACGCATTTGCCGAACAAGAAACATACAAGAAACGAACGGACACGGGCATAGATACCGGGGGATTGGGGATATAACCCCCCCACCCCCCCCCCCCCCCCCCCCCCCCACACACACACACTTTTTAATGTTATAAAATGTCTAATAACAACAATAATGATCATGATGATAAACAGAATAGTAATCATAATATGAACCTCAGGGTTCAATCCTGGGCCCCCTCTTATTTTTGATATACATTAATGATTTGCATTTAGTTTCTCCATTATTACACTTTTTATTGTTTGCAGATGATACAAATATTTTTTATCAACATAAAGATCCAGATTATTTGATGGAGACTTTAAATATTGAACTCCGTAAGGTTTGCGAGTGGATTAAGGCAAACAGATTACAATTGAATTATGAGAAAACTCACATTATGGTATTTAATGCTAATAAAGAAAATATTGATAAAATAAAAATATATATGGATGATAAAGAAATACAGCACACTGATTCAACAAAGTTTTTAGGCGTTATTATTGATAGGGATTTGAAATGGAGGAGTCATGTTTGTGATATTTTACGTAAAATTTCGAAAATGATAGGAATCATGGGTAAGCTTCAAGACACTTTACCACAAACTGTTTTGTTATTATTGTACAATACAATGGTCTTGCCATATATATCATATTGCAACATTATTTGGGGATCACGAATAAATATTTACTAGACCGTATTTATCTCTTACAAAAAAGAGCAGTACGTATAATTTGTCATAAGCCTTTCTTAAGTCATTCTAGACCTTTATTTTTATCTTTGAATATTTTACCTATTTGTCTTTTACATGAATTCCAGCTTGGTGTATTTATGTACTCTTATTATCATAATTTATTACCTATGACTTTTAATAATATGTTTCAGTGCAATAGTGATGTGCATCAGTATAATACGAGATTTGCCTCTGACACTCGATTAATATATGGCCGTAAATCATTTTCAAATTCTATATTTTGATATAAAGGACCATTATTGTGGAACAAACTTGGCAATGACATTAAACAGTGTGCTACATTAAGCACTTTTAAAAGAAAATTGAAAATGTATTTAATGCAACAAATTTAAATGCAACAGCCCTCCCTTCCGTTATCCTTTGTAGGTATCTTCTTACACTTTTTCTATTTCAATGCTCTAGGGTCATCTATTCATAAGTTCTCTGCAACTTTCCTGATGATCCTTCCACTTCATAATTCTTTTCTTTCCTCTCGCTTCTCTTCTTCTTGTTTTTTTTTTCTTCCATTGTTTGTTTGTTCTCAAACTTACTTTGTACTTATTATTGTAATGATCTATGTAAATTGTACTTGTGTTTATATTGTATTTGCATGTTTTTATGAAAGTGGTTAATAAAATTCAATTCAATTCAATTCAATTCAAATGAAAATAATACTAACTATATACATATGATATAGCTAAAGTGATATTTTAAACACGAATTTCAAAAATGCATACGAACGCAGGCGAACGGATTGAAAATTTGGCTCTCTTCGGTCATCCGTTCATGCTATCTGGTGATATGTGGCAATAGCGTAACGCGATGTCCATTGTCCCTGTATAATGTTACATCCGTGATACGGCACTGGCTAGAAACAACCATCAACCATCCCTCACAACATGCCAATCATAAACAAATCATGATTGTGAGGCTTGATGCCAGAACAAAGTCACGTGACTGTCACGGGACTAGGTGAGAGCTCCCGCCCTCCGCCAAAACAAACAGTAAAGCTGGTATGGAAACTTGCCGCAGACATGTTTAATTACGAGTAAAAATTTGTGACATGTTTGAAAGTTAAAACTAAAAAATAATTTGGCAGAAAAGATCGGTTATGAAGTAAAAAGTGTAAATACATTGTATTGGGTTGACGGATGTTTGGCACAATCAACTTTCCGTTATATTCATGATTGTGAGGCTGAAAGCCAACGAAGTCACGTGACTGTCACGCGACTACGTGAGAACCCCATCCCCCCCCCCCCCCCCCCCACACACACACAGTTCCAACCCCAAGTAAACAAACAAACAAAATGTGAGGAACTTACATACATTTGTATCTACGGCAAATGGTTTTGACATGTTTTAAAGTAAAACTATCACAAATAATTTCTCAGAAGGAAAAGGTGTATAAACATCCTTGCAAGCTAAGACTCGCAATCAATTTTCCGCCATATTGGTTCTCTCATACCGTGTTGAAGTCGTATTACCAATCGAAGCATGGGACAGCCTTTTTTTCGAATTTCCCTTTCGTAAAAACATTTCAACGATTGAATTGTTTAGATTTTTAATTATCTACTGGAAAGCACATTCAGTGCAATGAGTTTGGAAAAAAAACAACTTTGCATTTCGCTCACTACTCGGTCTAGTAACATTCATTTGACGAGAAATTTCCACCAATTGCTAAGTGGACATATCAAATCACAGTCATTAGTATTTTGTCACCTTTTGCACATTCCAACAAAGTTGCTAGATCACTTTAAGAGTCTTCTTCAAACGTCTGTGATTTGCCGCTTAATTGGCTCAATGAAAACCTTACGCAAAATGACAACCTCAATAGTTAATCGTATTCAGCATCGTGATATGAACAATGCTATGATGTCACGTGACTGGAGGGTATAGCCCTCCATTGTAACATCCGACCTACATTAACGAGCACATCCACTTGCATGCAGTAGAATTTCCTCCGGAATGAACTGGCTACAAAAGTTAATTTAAGAGTCATCTTCAAACGTCTGTGTGATTCTCCGCTTGTTTGGCAAAATGAAAACCTGTGGCAAACTGACAAACGTGTCAGCTTTGTAATGTATACAAACAATGCTATGATGTCACACGACTGAATTAAACTGATAGCCTTTCCTGGCTAATTACTGAGTCAATTTCTAATTTGATATCTGATTTGGCATGCATACACTGTAAATTAAATGTGCAAAGTTGTGTAAAGTTGTGTACTATAATAAATTATGAATTAAGCGATAGATGCGTTCAAGGGATAGTTGAGTTCTGGTAAAGAGTGTACAGTTTTGGTCAAAGTGCAGTTTAGTAACCAAAACATGCACCATTACATTACAAACTGAAAGTTATAACTCTACCACGCTCAAAAGGAATAGCAAATTACTATTGACTAAGTGAAAAGGCTGTTATCATTCAAAAAGAGCCGTTAAAACTCGAGAGAGCGCTCTCTAAGCCCTCATCGGTTTCAACCATTTAAAGTAAAATATTGTGCATGTGATGGTTTGTAAAAATAGTGACTAGATAGAGAGATAATCAACAACTATTAAAAAAACTTCTTTGCAAATTTTTGAAAAGAGGAAGCACGGTTGGTTCAAAATTATTGAATAATTGTGGGGCCCCACATTTAATACAAATGGTTACGTTTATGGATATTTCAGCCGTTTCTGAACCGATTTTGATCAAATAAAGTTTATGCTGTTATTAAAATATTATGCTCTTTCAAATTTGACGCTCAGTTTTTCATTATCTCACACAAAAATTACTATGTGTAGCGCCCTCTATACCAAAACTCAACTATCCCTTTAAGTTGTAAACAAGTTGTGTACTATAAATAGTGTAATAATTATGAACCAGTAAAGTTGTTTACTACATGAACCACACAACCATAACGGCACAACTTTACACGGCATGTTCCTAAGCTCCCACCCTTTTTTGTAAGGGAGTTGGGATTCGTACATCACATAGGCGGATCCATCTTGCGAACACCTTGCGTATGGTGCATAACGCACACTGCCTCAGTATTATACAGTGTGCACAGCGTAGCCTACCTTGCGTATGGTGCATAACGCACACTGCCTCAGTATTATACAGTGTGCACAGCGTAGCCTACCTTGCGTATTGCGCATAACGCACACTGCCTCAGTATTATACAGTGTGCACAGCGTAGCCTAGTTAAAAATGGCGACCTGCATTGTATCTTCCCCACGCTTGATGATCTTTAATAGTTTCTGGATTGGCTTTGCAATCTTATATAGCAGGTGCTTCATGTCTTGTACATCCGAAGCGTCTTCCTGTTTGTGTATCCATGTCACCCGTTGCCATAGCAACAAAGTGAAGCAACATGGCAACATTTTGTTGAAACCGAGCGATTGGCCAGGTTGTTTTCTTTATGTCTGTTTCATCATCGCATGAAGGCTCACGATTGTTATGATTGTTTGAATAATACATGTTGAATCGTCCCAAGTCAAACAATAAATGATGGCAGGCATTTTCGTACAGCACTATATAGCGCCCCCACCGGCCCCTCCTCAGAAATTTACTTGAAATATGGGTTTATAGTGACTTTCCAAATAAGGTTAGGTCCACTTATGTAAGTTTGGAGAAAAAGAGGGGTTTTTTTATTTCTCATAGTTAGCAATGTTGAGAGGATATACAATTATATTACATGAAAGAGCATCATACTAGTAATAGGATTGTAAAATAACTCTTTAAAAAAATCCCAGCACCTTCTGTTTTTTTTGTATTAATTTTTTTTCTTCATTTTTGTTTGGACCTAACCTTTTCTGGAAACAACACTGTGTTGGACCTAACCTCTTTTTTAAACAAAACTAAATTTTCTTTGTAAATTTTAACAACTTTCCAGTATGAATGTGGGTTTTCTGTTAGCTTTACCGGATAGAGCTGCTCAAAATCTATAGATTAAGCTAAACAAATGAATTTTGATGGAAAATGGACCTAACCTCTTTTTGGAAACGAGCTCTTCATGAAGAGTTCGTTTCCAAAAAAGGTTAGGTCCACTTTTGTAAGTTTTTAGAAAAAGAGGGGTTTTTTTCTCTCATAGTTAGCAATGTTGAGAGGATATACAATTATATTACATGAAAGAGCATCATAATAGGATTGTAAAATAACTCTTTAAAAACACCCCAGCACCTTCTGTTTTTTTTAAATTCATTTTTGTTTTCATTTTGTTTGGACCTTACCTTTTCTGGAAACAACTCTGTGTTGGACCTAACCTCTTTTGAAAACAAAAAAGATTTGTTTGTTTTATTTTTTTTAATTATTTTTTTTATTATTTTTAATTTTAACAACTTTCCAGTATGAATTTGAGTTTTCTGTTAGCTTTACCGGATATAGCTGCTCAAAATCTATAGATTAAGCTTTAAAAAAGTGAATTTCGATGGAAAATGGACCTAACCTCTTTTGGAAGCGAGCTCTTCATATAATAAACATGCTTGTATTGTCTGCATCCATTCACTTTGTCAGATTCGACCGTTCCCTTGTTGTTGACGTTGTTTATCTTATGGTAACACAACAATGTAACGGGTTCTGTTTTCTTTCTTTTTCCCCCAAATATCGCCAGAATTATGCAAAGAAATATACAAGATTGAACTGAAAAGAGTTCCGGAACGTATTCTCGATTGAGTCAGAAGCATCCGAATTCGGATACTCCAAACGTATACATTGTATCCGAATTCACCTTTTTCACTTGGAAATGTGTGGGTTTTTTTTTCATAGGAAACACACCAATGTATGCAAATTCATCTTCCACTATAGGTAAACATGTTTGTGTGTTCACTTTATCGAGAGTATATCAATTTAGGAAACACAATTGTTTGGATCCCCCCCCCCTCTAAAAATAAATAAAGAAAGAAAAAGGGTCTCTCTTAACAGAATATATCGTCTGCTGTAATTATAATGGTAACGGGCGGTGACATCGTATACGTATTGCGAGTGAGGTAATACAGATGTAATGCGGTTACACATCATGTTTCACACATTGCAATATTACATTTTTTTTTCAAGCCGAGTATAATTTGTTGATATTTTTCAGATTTTCAAAAAATGCAATAAAAAAAATTCAGAACTTCACCAAAAATTTGAATGTGATTAAACAGGAAACCAACTGTAGCGTATGACAGAGGTCTGAAGATAAATTATAAGTGAATTTTTGCTCTTGTCAAAACACAAGGTTCTAAATTTGTCCCCAAACCAAATCGGTGAAGCTGCACACGCATTCAAATTCAAATCTAATTATATTTTTCTTCATTTATTTTGGAGACAATAAAACAAAAATCCCATTTAACTCCTCTTTTACCATAGGGCAAACAACAATAAATGTACAAGAGAAGTGTGAAAGCTCAAACTTGATTTTGGTTGAATTTTTAATAATGTAAATGGATCACTTTAATATAAGCAGATATAGCTTTGCTGATAAATTGTTTATACACAAATATTTTCTTTTCATAGCCCAAAGTAAAGTAAAGACATTCATTCTCTGCGCAATCACATTTGTTCGCCCTTTAGAGAACCATATACTACTCCCATCTATTGATACATAATTATGTTTAGATCTTTTTTCTGTGCTCATAACTTATTTTTCTGATACGCTGCATCTGTATATCGACATGCTGTATAATTTAGCCGTCAGTATCTCCACTGTTAGCAGGTCGCTTCGGCATATATATTCGACAAACTTAATTTGCATAATTGGTCCAATATCCGAGACATTCCCTAACACGCCTGGCACGGCGGGAAGGATGCGAGCCATTACCATGGTAACAACTCCCTGCTCACTTCATACACGTTTCCTGTTTTTAAGCTGTCACCCCTAACGAGTCTTCAGACAATAATAGGAGCAATTCCTTAGTTTCTGCTTGTACTTGAAGGTGACCTGCCTGTTATCATCAGTGCATAGGAAGATTCATAGAGTTGTTTTGAACATTTTTAAAGGGATCGTTGATATTTTTAGATAAGAGAGCGCTTCGAGAAATAATTTAATCGTGAGATAATGAACAAAACTAATCATTGGAAGAGCACATGATTTTTTAAAGGGATCTAGTAACTTTGTTGACATGTGCAAAAAGTGATGAAAAGGGTTGATGCAATGTATATTGTTGTTATCTCATGTCCACAGGGTATTGTGTGAAATTTTCAAGTCAAATGGACATTGCATGGCCAAGTAATGAGCAAAAATGCAAAGTGATATTTACTGACTCACTGCACTCACTTTGTACACGGTAAGAAAAACTCCGGGGGAGTTTTTCTTATCTGAATACTTCAATCGTACATATCTTGGTAACGAAAGGAAAATTTGAAAAAACCGAAACCGGTCCTATGATTTTATGGTTAATACGAATACAACAAGGTATGAAGGAACCGCTAGAATTTAAATATTTTGAGGATTTGGACAATGTTACTAAGTCCCTTTAAGATAAAACAAACTTTATTTGATCAAAATTCGGTTGAGAAGCAGCTGAAATATTAATGATAACGAGTCTTCAGGTTGAATTGAATACGAGCCACTGCTTTGGCTCTGCTGGTACTTGGAGCTGACATGGGGATGTTTCACAAATATTCCAAGTTGAACTTTACTTTAAGTTCGACCTTACAATGATGGAAAGCCAATAGTTGCCTTGGAATGAAACATACGCAAAAGCAACACAATACAAGTATTTGAAACCTCAAACATTGAAATCAACAACGTAAAGCCTTTAATGCTTCTATATAGATAATAACAACCATTATTGATTTCACTAAATATGTATGCCTTTCAAAATAACGGTTCCAAAAATGTTTACAAAGAAACTAATGGCATTTCATAATAGTAAGGTCCAACTTAGAGCTAAGATCAACTTCAAATCTTTCTGAAACAGCCCCTGCTCTTCATCATCGATGTATAAAGAAAGACTCATGGGGTGTTTTGCGACGATTTTAGTTTGGCTTAAAATGATGGTATATGCAGAGAGGTCTTTCCATCTCTTTGGTATAAGACATGTGATTTGTTACATTTTAATAATAACTTATGTAGTGCAAAACTGCAAATATATGAAACTTTTATGTTACTTCGAGAGAATGGAAATATCCTCGGTAATAACAAGATCGACGATCGACGATCTTTAAAGAAGTTATTTTGTTTGACAAAAATTGTAGGATATTTACCACGTTAAAATTCGAAGTCCAACTGGAGTTTAGGTTGAAATTCAAATATTGTTGAAACAAGATCTAACTAATTTATACTTGTGCATTTTACTTTCTCTTATTTTCTGTATAAAGTGGGGAGGAGGGGGGGGGGGGGGGGGGTAAAGTCCTAGCTATTGTTATTGTTGAGTCGCGTGAGTTGTTTTGTTGCCAGTAGTCTATAAGATGATTCACAGGATTAGGCGACTCAACCTGGGGCCCACTTCCTGGTACGGGTCAGTGCTGTTGGAGCCTGTACACTTCTCTTGTACCATGTTGCTTTGCTTATGGTTACATGTGTTATGCTTACATGGTTACATATTCATGAAATGGATGCTGATGAATTATGAGGATATTTAAGATTGAATGGAAAACATTCCAATCGTAGCCTGGCGTAACCGATTTATGATACTCCGCGCAAACAAAAAAAATGACATCAATTATTATTTTCAATCCATGGGTAGACATTGCTCTTTCTTGAACATATCACATATAATTCATAATGATCTTACATCAATAATTGGTAAAGGATCAAAGTCTCAAAAAGAGTCAAATATATATTTTGGAAAAATGCATACAAATAAAAGTATACGAATGGTATCTCATTGTAATGGCGCCGTCATGGGGATGGGGAGGAGGAGGAGGGGGGGGGGGGGGGGGGGTAGTTTAGTAAGACCCACCTGCTTCCAGAACCTGTAGAGAATTGTGCTCCATATCTACGTACATAAATGGAGCTTTATAAATGCTTGATACTATTTTTTAAAATCATTTATATTCATGAATTATGAATCAAACCACCGAAAACTTCATGACTCTACTACGATACATGCCTGACACCATCTCAGAGCTCCCATATTTGTTTTAGGCAATCCTCGGCAATCCTCGGCTCTATTCGGAAGCCGAACAATCCCATTCGGAAATGCAGGGGATTCCCCTTCAAGATGACGCAGCAGTATAGCTGGAGCCATTCATGGTGCATTCATTTGGTGCATCGATACACCGATGTACCAGACCGGCAGCCCAGAGGGGTTTGGTGCATCGATGATTGTTAGATGATGTTAGATTCCCATCTTGATATTCATGTGTCAGAAATTGATTCTCTCTTCGATGCACCAAACCCCTCTTGGCTGCCGGTCTATATGTGAAAACCACCGGAGTTCAAAGTGATTTTGACAGTGTCACTAGGTCCCTTTAACATCAAAGCGTGTATATTGGCCAATGGAGTTCAAAGTGATTTTGACAGTGTCACTAGGTCCCTTTAACATCAAAGCGTGTACATTGGCCAAGACCCCATTTATATTTCAGAGAGGGTTTAGGTTTAGAGGTAAAGTGTGTTAAGCTCACAATTTACTTCACGAACGATCGATAGAGGATCTGAACCTACGTACACCTTGTGTTAGTTCAGACCCTGGGAAGGGAGGGGGGGGGGGGCACTTCACACCGAATTGTGGGTATGTATGTGCCTCATCCAAGGTTTTAGTATAGACGCTGAGTAGCGGAACACCGCGTTTGCAAAGGGGGGGGGGGGGGGTCTCCGGAGCGGATAGCTACCAGCGGAACCAGCGAAACAGCGGGGCGGGCGGAGAGTCCGATATTTAAGTGTTTTTTTTTTTTTTTTTTTTTTTTGGGGGGGGGGGGGGGGCACATGGTACCTATAGTGACATGTATAGGGGTAAGTACCTCCGAACCCCTGGTTCAAATACACAGTTGTTAGTCGGAGGGGCATCGCATCGTGTAGTGTTGGATGGGCTTTAGTGTTAGTGAGTGGACGTACCGTACCGCCGGACGTGATGATTAATGTGAGTAATTAGGAGATTAGTCCGACTCACTGTCAAGACGTCTATGATTCATGCTTCATATCCAGCCCTTATAGATTAGCATGCGTGGGGATGCAGAGGGCAGTTTTAACACGTGAAACACTTACAACACTAGTGACACTTGCAACACTTGTAACACGTGTAACACCTGCAATTCTCTTCGAAGACGTGCCCACTACTTGGTCTGCATGACTAAAAGAACCCATGTACTATGCAGTTTGTATAGCGCGTTGGTTCGTTTAGTGATGTATGCCAAGTCTTGGGCACGCATTCGAAGAAAATGCCTTATATTTCTTATACTTGTAGTAAAACTGTGACACTTACAACACTTGTAACACTTGTGACACTTACAACACTTGTGACACTTACAACACTTGTAACACTTGTGACACTTGTAACACTTGTGACACTAACAACACTTGTAACACTTGTAGCACTTGTAACACTTGTGACACTTACAACACTTGTGACACTTGTAACACTTGTGACACTAACAACACTTGTAACACTTGTAGCACTTGTAACACTTGTAACACTTACGACACTTACAACACTTGTAACACTTGTGACACTTGTAACACCTGTGACACTTACAACACTTGTAACACTTGTAACCAGTGTAACACCTGTGACACTTACAACACTTGTAACACTTGTCACACTTGTAACCAGTGTAACACCTGTGACACTTACCACTTGTAACACTTGTGACACGTGTGACACTTGTATCACTTTTAATACTTGTAGCACTTGTAGCACTTGTAACACTTGTGCTACTTGCAATACGTGTACACTTAAATACTTGTGACACTTGTGACATTTGAAACACTGGTAACACTTGTAGGCTAAATTGTGCGCACTGCACACCAATAAGCCAGTGCGTAGTTAGCACCATGCTCAAGGTGTTTGTCAGATGGCACTGGAGTCTGATGTATGAATCAGAACTTCCTTCAAATGCAGTGTCATTTTGGTTGAGATACAATCTGAATGTTTTAAAAAGTAACACTAATTATGAAGAATTTTAGTTTAAAGGGATAATTAAGTTTTGGTAGAGAGGGCGCTACACATAATTATTTTTTGTGAGATAATGACAAACTGAGTGTAAAATATGAAAGAGCAGAATAAACTCTATTTGATCAAAATCGGTTCAGAAACGGCTAAAATAGTCATAAACGTAACCATTTGTAATACATGTGGGCCCCACAAATATTAGATAATTTTGAACCAACCGTTAAAATAGAATTAAAAATGCTTCCTCTTTTCAAAAATTGTCAATAAGTTTTTTGATAGTTGTTGATTCTCTCTCTATCTAATCACTATTTTTACAAACCATCACATGCACAACATTTTATTCAAAATGGTTGAAACCAATGAGGTTTTAGAAAGCGCCCTCTTGAGTTTGAACTGTTATTTTTGAATGATAACAGGCTTTTTACTTAGTCGTTTGTAATGTTGTATCCCTTTCTAGCATGGTGGAGTTGTAACTGTTAGTTTATAATGTAATGCTGCAGGTTATAATTACTAAAATTCAGTTTGACCAAAGCTGTACTCTCTATACCAGAACTCATCTATCCCTTTAAGATCATCTCCAGGAATATAAAATTATTAAAACAGAGTCTTGGAATAATACAGCGATATTTGTAAGACCCTATGAGTAACTATATCTAAATGAGCTTTCAAATGTCACTGATTATAGAATCCCTGTGGTTCACCATAATGTTACAGTGCTTTTGGCAGTGCCAGAAAAAAAAAATTATAAACAGTTAAAAAACCAATGTCACATATATATGCGAGGGGAATCATTATCACTTTAGTAGTTCTTTATACTTTCAAGTGGATTAAAACACAATCGAAAGATGTCACACACACACACACACACACACACACACACACACACAACATAAAACAACAACAACAAAAAAAACTGCGCTATATAAATAACCGTTATTAATATTATTATTATTATTAACGACAGTAGCAACAACAACAACAACAACAACAATACATAAATTATAAAAAGAACCAGGAAATAAATGTATCAATTCCTTTCCTTATTCTGTATGAGTACTAAGCGCCTTGCTGGACGGCAGTACGTTTCGGTTTGAGTGTCTTTCGTTTGTCTCGGCCGCGGAGATTGAACCTTGGTCCCCCGTTTAAATAGACAGTGTTGCTCAAACTCTGTAAGTCAATTCAATTCAATTAAAATTCCATTAAATCAGTATGATTAATAACTGACCTGTTTTGCAGGCACAGCGTCCGTCTGCTTGTCCTTCTTATGGCCGGCCTCCACCGCAAACACACTCAGCTTTACCATGATCACGATTATTAGGAGTACAAGTTAGAGTCTTCCTCATGAGAAAAACAAATTAGTCGACTCGACACACCGACCACCGATGAAATACCCTCTTATTGTTTTAGCGGAGGCTTTTATTTGGCGTTGTTTGGTCGCTCTCCTATAAATCCAAAGTGAGTATAAGAGGCAGACGGCAGAGACACAGTCGCAGAGTCGTAAACTATGCTCTGTTGATTGCAACTGTATCGTCTATGACTATGATGTCAATGTGAATTGACGCGAGCTCTTCGAGGTTCAGTGTGTGATTATCAGACCTCCCGAAGAGTCTCGCATGAAGGAAACATTTCGAAGAGTCTCGTGTATTGCGAGAAAACTCCCCTTGCGCAAGTTGTTTGTTGTTGTTTTCGTCACTCTCCTCCAGTAATGACGCGCGAGTTAACACATAATACACAGTGTTTGTTTTCAATGGGATTCAGTATGTGCCAAAAACGTGCTGGATGTGTTCACATTGAGAGACAATTTTTTTTTTTTTTTCTTTTTTTTTTTTCAATAATTTTCCCGGTTTGGAACGGCTTGGAAAGAACATAATATTTGCTCTGTTTTCGTCACTTTTCTCCGGTAATGACGCGCAAATTAAAACATTTTCCACACAGAATGTGACATCACTACAGTACAGTGTGTGTTTTAGCGCGATCCACATTGTGAAACAAAGTGTGACATGTGATCACACTGTGACATGCTGTTCGGATTGGAAGGAACACAACTACAAACTGATTAAAGTATTTAAACGTCCTCGAATTATTGTTCTCCGTTTCGTTCTCAATATCAGTTATTGTGGGGCATATAGCTGTCAGTATGAATAGTACGTAACGAAAACTCATTATTTTCCTGTTCGAGGTCCTTTACATGATGTCGAGAATTGACATCACATTTAATTTATCAAATGAAACAGGTTGTTATTGTTTATCTGAACAACTGTACTATAGGTATTTACAATAGGCGCATAGAAGATTATTCATCAAATAAGGTGAGTAAAGTGTGTTAACATGGCCAGTCACTAGCCTAGCCGGATGCATGACTAACGCCTGGGTCACGCTAGGCCTATATGCTCTATACAGGGTGGTCCCCCAACCACCAACAACGGAACGGGGCAATTCCCAAAATATAGTAACAAAGTGATTATGTCCATTTGTTTAGGGCGCTGTAAGTGACACCATGACAGGTTCCCTTTTTTTGTCAATTTGTACCAAGCCAGTGCTTGATAAATCGCACTTACTGCCCCTCATAGCGTCGAACAACGAGCAAAACGCGCGCCATTGTTAGTGTGCATTCAGCTGTGTGCCGAGAGGATGGGCATACTTGTTCGATGCAATGACAGGCAGGAAGTGCGATTCATCAGGCAGTGACTTGGTCAAAAATGACAAAAATGGAAACCTGACATGGTCTCACTTAAATCGTCCTTAAAACAAAAACTACTCGTCCAAAATTACTGTTTTGGGGATCGTTTATCATTGGAAAAGGCACTCTATCCGATGGACATATCATTTAGTTTTTATATTTTGGGAAGTGCCCCGTTCCACCCTGTAGAACCTGTATTAAGCTGTCACTTGATATTGCACGTGTAGAGAGCACCCATCGTGTCCAAATAATCTAGATGTATCAAGATGTATTATAACGATCCAGAGATAAAAGCCCTGGTCACACTAGTCCTAGCTGCTATATGGTATGTGATGAACTGCCAATCAACAACTGAAGTTATTTAATGTAATTGAATAAAAGAAATTTTATCGATGGAGGGCGGATCGTGTCAAAACAAAATAAATGCATTATGATTTTTTGGCGACAAATGCCCTGGTCAAGATGAATAACTTATCCTATATATACAAGACCTGCGAATCAAATGTCATACTAGCTGCTTAATCGTAATGTGATTATCTGCTATGTAATTCTGTATTTATGTTATATTTATATCAATGTGAGTGCTTTAATTTGTTGTTAAACAAACGATCGATGACATAAATGCTAAACCGCCTTGGAGAAATTTAGAAAGGATGTTTAGATAAGCCATTATTTAAATTAGGAGTTAAAGCTATACAGTGTGCCCCCCCAAAAAAATATATATATACAAAAAAGAAGGAGAACAAAAATAGAACGGGGTACTTGCCATAATAACAACACAATGATGATTAGGTTCACGGGGTAGGGCATCTTTTACAAAGAAAAGTTATACGAAGAACAGTAAGTTTGATTGAATAGTATACATGCAACCAGTATACATGTAGATGGCGCACTTCACGAAATCAAGTGATTGATAAAGTATCAATTTCCTTTGTATATATGCCAGAGATAGGAATAGATGGCGCACTACATGAAATCAAGTGGTTACACATTTATTTTCACATAGTTGTATGAATAAAGCTGATTCCAATAACTTTATGCAGCTCTAAGTTAATTTATATTTTGCATATGATAGACAAATCACATGGTTGATAATTTCGTTATATCATTCAATCTGATAATCACAGATGTCTATAGTTGGCGCCCTACATAAAATCAAGTGGTTCATCATTTATTTCTAATATGAAAGCCAGAGATTACTACAGTACTGGTGCGCTTTTTACAATCAAGTGGTTGATAATTTATGTTGTTCCTTTGCATCGTTGAGGGCGGGAATCGACAAGTAATGAGTTATGTCTTGCGGAAATGACTAAATGACGAAACACAAACTAGAAAATAAAAGTAAAAAGTTAAAGTAAACAGACTTACATGTATACAATCTATACAGTCAAACCTGTGTATAGTGACCACCCGAGTGAAACAAGAAAACTGGCCACTGTAGACAGGCGGCCTCCAAAGACAGGTTCTGTAACATCGTTTTCCTCTGCCAGGGATCACTCCGGGTGGCCACTGTAGACAGGTTGGCTGCTACAGAAAGGTGGCCACTAAGACAGGTTTGACAATACATACAAACCCATAATAATGTGATCAAGAATGTGATACTACATACTACACCTAGTTTGACGCCGTTTGCCGCTCTCTCGACCCCTAATAACTACCAATATCTTGTTTCTCACTCTGTTGAACAGCTCCCAAGACTCCCCTCTCATCCGATACATAGACCCTCCGTTTTGAAATTGGCAGAGGTACACCCCCGCCAAAAGATGATTCAAGCCTCCCCCCCCCCCCCCCCCCCCAACACCCAGGGAAAATATAACACGACCTTGATATACTAGTATCATTTTCGATGATACAAATACCACTTATTCTAAACACGAAACCGAAATTATAAGTGATTTACCATAATAGGCGCTTATGTTTATAGGCAGATATATCACGACAACATGATCAATAAGAGATTTTAAAATGTGTACTTTTACGGCCAACAATATCATTAAAGTACATGTACAAAGGTTCCGGCACTCCATTGCCCGATGTAGATTCAAAGAGATGTACACATATTCGTGTGTTCACAACAAACAGTATTAATGACCGAGTAATTTGTATTATTTGTTATATCATAGTTCCAAACAGAGTTATGTTTTCATATGAATTATCTTTTGCAACTTCTCAGCTCACCGGGGAGCATAATAGCCACATACAACCATATCAACGTATATGAAGCTTATTTGCAATACGAATGTTATGCAGAAGGTCATTCAATTTGTTTTTAAAACGGGACCTCATTATTTTAAGTCAGGCGCCCCTCTGATCGTGATACAACACGTTCACCTCCTTGGTATCTTTGTACATTTTGATGTGTTTTCCTGCCATTTTTTCTATATTTAAAGTTAATGTAAAGTATGATATATGAACAAACTAAAAAAGTTTATTGCAGATATTAAATTGAATGGGAGCCTCTTTTATAAACTAAATTATTAAAGTGCCTGGGAATCGTCATAATAAACAATGGACAATACGAGTAAGTTTACATTATAGGCTCCCTGCAAAACTATGTAGTTCCTATTCAAAATACTGGGTGCTCGATTAAAAGGACACTTGAGTAGGCCTATTGGTACTTCCCGAAATGCCCATTGACACTAAAGTGGTTGGTTTTAATTGCAATTGAAAGTTTCATTGAATAAAAACATGTGTTATGAGAACCTTTGCCTTTTGAATGCTCTCATAGTTGTATTCCTGCACGTATCTGCTGATTGCACAGATAAACCTATAGCATTGATTACTGAATGAAACCTGGTTGAAGGCGGGGCACCAATTATAACAAAATAGTACACGTTATGTGTTCGGTCTGGTGCTAAGTCTCTCATTTACAACCATTATCATGATTGTGAGGGGAGAAAGGAATAGATACAACCACGAATTCGGTGAGCATTAAACCTTATCAAAATCTTATCAACAAGTCAATTTATCTACGATTGCTGCTCTCTACCCAGGTGTATAAATTGGGATCCGGTAGGAGGTGAAAGCTTTTTTGTGAACGATCTTCTTGAGCTCATGGGCGCTTGGAAGGAATGCTCCCCAGGGAGTGGAGATGGTGCACACAATATGTGCTGGTTTGCATTGTATCCTATGACCGGGGGTAATATTATCATTGTAAAGCGCTTAAAGATGATTATCAATCATATTAGGCGATTATTATAGTCGTTTAAAATCACGTCTGAGCGAGTGAATTTGCACAAAGAGCATACCTTTTCACCAATGGCACTGACTTAACACTGGCGCTAATGCACATTTGCGAATTCGAGTGCCCATAAATGAACTACTGTGTCTATTCACAAAAGCTTGCGTATATATGCATGAATTCGCTTGCGTTTGTTCGGAATTTGGAAGGCCAATACCAACGATTACGCGGTAATGCGTGACTAATGAATTCGATTGATAAAAGTGTAAAATTGAGCGGGAAAACCTACATATCATGCATTATTAGATTCCAGCTTTTAAAAAAATTGGTAAAATCATTATTACCATTCAAACTCTCGGGCCTCTTCCTCAATTACACACCCATACCAATGCACAAACACACATACACACACGAACACACACATACGTACATGCTAACACGCCCAGGCACGCACGAACATACATATACAGATACACCCACGTATACGTACACACACGCATGCACACACACAAACAGACATACGCACGAACACATGTACTTACGTAACATGAAATTGCACACCGGATCCCTCTTTGATGTACATACAAACATAAACACAAACATGCAAACAACGCAATAATACATCATAATAACACAGCGTGTGAACAAATGCTGAGGTTGGCTTAAAATTGATTTAGTCTATTAACAGTTTCTAAATATCATGTGAGTTGGACATGTCAGTTGGAGATAACAAAGTGAATGGTAAGCCGTGACTTGAAATAAAATATATATAAACTACAACATTGAAGGATTGATAATTTCTATAAATATCACATACAAAATAATTATGTAATTATCTTGATAATAGAAAATTTGAATCAACATTTTATGCGTTTTAAAAGAACTTTTACAACGAGTTTTTAAAGAAACTAACGGCTTTCCACAATATGTGAGTACAACTTACAGAGAGTTAAGTTCATGTTAGGATCTTATTGAAAAAACCCATATCTAGAATAGCAACGAATCATGTCTGAAAGATGTATTATTATGCAGTTTATCATTGTATATACATAAATGAGAGCATAAATGGTTGAATGTGACATTAAGTACAAAGGCGAGTGGGTTATAACACGATGTTGCAATGATAAATATCATTCAATGTGTTTTACTACAACCATAACTACAGTACGTCTCATTTGTTCAGTGTTGTTTATTTAGATTATTGCATTAAATAAGTAATAGAAGTAGAAGTTGTATCTTTGTTAGTATTGTATAAAGTTTATTAGTGACAAGTTATTTGGTGATATGTTGACACAAATCAACACTTAAAGGGACTTAATAGCATTGTCCAAATCCTCAAAATAAAATTTTAATTCTAGCGGGTACGTCATACCTTGTTGTATTCGTATTAACAATTGAATCATGGGACCGGTTTCGGTTTTTCAAATTTCTCTTTCGTTACAAAGATGTGTACGATCGAAGTATTCAGATAAGAAAACTCCGGGTGAGTTAGTGAATATCACTTTGTATTTTCACTCACTTCTTGGCCATGCAATGTCCATTTGACTTGAAATTTTCACACAATACCCTGTGGACATATGAGATAACAACAATATACATTGCATCAACCCTTCATCACTTTTTGCACATGTCAACAAAGTTACTAGATCCCTTTAATTTACATACAGTACGTCTATTACAAATGAACGAATATATCATCAATGTAGCCAAGTGATAAAGATAGAATATAGAGCTCAGTGGATAT
>JBAMJV010011114.1:0-66277 GCA_037951105.1 Echinarachnius parma | reverse complement strand
GAAGCTTAGGGGCGAGTGTGCAAACACTGTATTTGGCATGATACATGTATCCATGTATTGACGTTTACCAATGGCGATGGTATGTAGACCTACATTTACGTACAGTGGCAATGTATGTTGTTTGAAGGTTGTTGCCTTCTTTCATATACCTGTACGAGGGGCGTTCAAAAAGTTCATAGTCTAACCTTGAAGGGGTTAAGGTTCAACAATTGTTGGTATAGACAGATGTCCATTTGTGTATGATACGCATTCACAGCAACGTAATGTTCGGCATGCTTCCGGAGGGCCTCTAGGACCTCCTGGAAGAAATTGTCTTAAAACCCCTAATGAAACATCATGATATCAACTTTTGACTCATTATCCTTCTGAAAAGTACAACCTCGGGAGTGTTTCTGTATCTTCGGGAAGATATCTAACCACATGCTAACGATGTCAAGTCCTGGGAATGAGGTGGAACGGCAACTACCCCCATCACAGCGTCTTTGACTTTTTGCAGGGTCACCCTTCTCTTGTGAGCAGGCACATTGTCCCGGAGAAGTTTATCCCTCTTTTCAACTTGCATTGCTTCATTTTTTTGGAATGAATGTTTGTGATATTAATGAAGAACATAGATGGTCAGTCTAGAACACAGACATAATACAACTGACCTGGCTCTGCACCGCTGACCATGTGAAGGATGCCACATTGCATACACAACATTAGGTAACCAATTTCCTGCTCCTTCAAGGACGGGCTATGAACTTCATAAACGCCCCACGTATATTGCATAGAAGATGAATATATAATTATCATAACGGCTCCATGTCTTGTAATCCTAGTGCTGCACATCATTTTATTGAATATGCATGAGGCAAAGTTTCCGGTAGCACTATCATGTGGACAGTCTTCAAACAGTTCGAAGACGGTGGTGGAAATTTGGCGACTATATGTTTGTTTTATTTTACGTTTTGCTTGTTAGGGTAGGAATGATACATATATTATGTCTCGAATGTAATCCATTATATTAGTCTTCTATTGGTGTGTTTGATAACTGAGGGATGCGGCTGCTGCAGCGTCCCCTCCACACCGTCCAATGGCTGCATCAAAGAAAATCATTTACATGCGTGAGCACCTAAGGGAAAATGACAGATGGCCACTTTAAACAGGTGACATAATAGACATGAATACAGTCAAACAGCATGTGTTTACTAACCATCTAAGGGACCATCACTGTACACAGGTCGACTACATAGACAGGCTCCATAACATTTTTTGTCTTTATTAGTATAACATTATTGTCGGTGGCCACTACAGGCTATAATAATGGCTGCTGTACATGTAGAGAGTTGGCCGCTTTGACAGTTATTACACTTTGGACAGTGTTGAGAAGAGCATAATTGAAAAGACCCTTACATGAAGAGTTTAGTATACTTTATTTTTGAATAGGCCACCTTATCAACATTCTCAGCGTGCGAGTCCAACATAATGCCACACCACCACTTTTGTATAGTCAATAGTGACTAGAATAGATAACAGTTATGGAAATTGGCAGTCTACATGACGTTGATATGCAGGAATAGCATGTGTATACGTATGCATTGCGTGAGAGCACACAATTTACACCTATTTACCGTTCAAGTTCATTGGAGCGGCAGCGATCAAGTGTTCCCATGGTGAGGCATTATTTTTCACAATCATATTCATGATTGAGCTTTGAACTCGTGATCAGCATCATTCACCAGTAGCGTATAGCGAAGGAAAACTGATTGGGGGAACCTGAATGATTGTGTGTGGGGGGGGGGGGGGGGGGGGGGGTGGGAGGGGGGGGGGTCACCTTACATTTTAATTTGTTTTTGACGCAGGTCTTCCCTAACATATGCTGTTCAATTGCGTTTGTCAAATTATTCAGAGTCTGTGGAGGTGTGGGGGGGGGGGGGGGGGGGGCTGTGCCCCCTGTACTACGCCACTGGCCTATACATGTATTTCCAAACGGTAACTAGTAGTACCATTGGCTACAAGAGCCCATGGTATAATATCGCGCTAAAATCAACTTGCTCGTTATACTTTGGTCGGTGCGTATTTTGTAAAGATTGTAGTATATCTGTGTTGCCAATGTTTACATGCATGACGATCAATAAAAACAATTCCAAAACAACAATTATACTTTTCGTGTGGACAGTTAGTACATTTGTAAATTCACAGAGATACATAATTCAAATGTGCCTGATCCAAGAAAAGTAACTCGCTTTGTAGTCTCAATGTCCTGCCTGCATGTCATGTTAGTTCTGAATCTTCTGAATCTACATGTACATGTATGTGCAACATAACACTATTACCCCATTTACAATGTAGAATGTAGAAAGCGAAATAATTATTTTTAAAACCACACATCAAATGGACTAACTATGATTGTACTCAGGACAACCAGAATTCCGAATTGACTGTTTCTAACAGAACATGAAGGTCTTTATCATGTTTATGAGAGCAGAACACACTTGTATCATCTGCAAATAATAAAGAAGAGAATATCGTTGATGAGTTGAGAAAGTCATTTAATTATATACAAAACAAAAAGTAGTTCCTAAAAGGGACCCTTGAGGTACTCCACAAGTGACAGGCTGCATACTTGAATCAAACCGATTCAACTGCACATACTGTTGTCTATCAGTAAGATAATTTTTAAACCATTCCAGTGCAGTTCCTCGTACTCCATAGTGAGATAGCTTATCCAATAAAATATTATGGCTCAAAGTCTTTAGAATAATCTAAATATATGCCTTCTGTATGGAGATGCATATCAAGAGCAGAAGCTAATTTATCTACTAGGCACAAAATAGCACGGGATGTTGTGTGCTTCTCTCGAAACCAAAATTGTGTGCTAGAGAAAATTTGACATGATTTAAGAAATTATGAATCGAGTATATACAAGTTTTTCAAGAATTGTTTAAAACACTGTAAGTTATGAAATGGGTCGATAATTGCCCACTTCTATCATTCTATAGGATTCCCTTTTTTTAATAGGCACAACTTTGGCCTTCATACTCAGAGGCACAGCACCTTGAACAATAGATAAATTATATATGTGAGTAAGGGGTTTAACTATAAATAAAGCAACATCTTTTAATAAATCATTTCTTATACATACATGTACCATCATACCCAGGGCTCCTTTTCCTCTTCAAACTGCTTACAATATAATACTTCTGTTTCCACTACGAGAGATAAAAACAATGATTTTTCATTTAGAACGTCCATAAAGTCTCTCAAACATTCCGAATGACTTTCCATTTTCCTTTTACATTTTTACATACTTAACTAAATCGAATAAAAAATTATCTTTCTTTGCTTGGCGCAGTACTTTTCTGTTTAAATTTAAGTCTGTTTAGCTTTATACCTATAAAATAACAATTTTTTCTTATTTATGGACTTTTGAAATCCATGGCATTCGAGGTCTTATTCTATAATTTTGTTCGCAACCAAAAAAACAATTATCATAATGTAACATTAATATTTTCATAAGTTTATCAAACGACTTATTAACGTCTATCTCATTTAAAACTGCATTCCAATCAGCAGATTCAAGATTCCTCTTAACTGTGCCATATTCTCTTGACTAGATTTCCGAATATATAAATTGCACCTGACGTCATGAGGCTGACTTGATACCAGAGAGGTTCTAGCAAGAAGTGGAATATTACTATACAAGCATATGGCAAAGGGTGCAAATTAGTGAATATGTTATCAATCAAAGTTTGTGAATTGTCTGTTTGGCTTTTTAGTTGGCTGATTAGTCAATGGTACTTAAGAGAAAAAACTTAAAGCATTAACAAATTCATTTACAGAAATAGTGTGGTCATAATGTAATGGATTCACATTAAAATTTAAAAAAAGTATGTCAGCCCTGACAATAAAAGAGAACCAACAAGAAATGTGAGCATGGTAGAAATATAAAATGATGAAAAACTATGAACAAGTGGAAAATAGGAGATGAGGAGTCTCATGCAGACATTTTACGTTTTGTGCGAATAATTTCGCCGGCAGATACATTACCTCGCAGACTCCCATTGACGAAATGGTATGCTCTTTGTGCAAATTCACTTGCTCCGACGTGATTTTGAACGACCTTTTACGAATTCGAATGCTGCTTTGACACGGCGATCGCAAATCGCGCAATTTTGTTTGCTGCTATTATCAATTTGAGTTACACAATCGCTAAATTGAGCGGGAAAACCTATATTATCCCGAGATGTTTGAAATCTGAAGTTATTTAGTTCACATGAATAATTAAATTTCACTATCTTTTTTTTGTTTAGGCCTGGTAAGAAGCTGACGCGAGAACAGATCGAAATATTGGTGACAATATTCCCATATAGTGCAGGGATCGGGGTCAAAGAGTACCATAGGTTCTGCTACCATCTCGTTGGAAAGAAACAAGCGGAGGTTATTCTTGTACAATGTAAGAACGACAGCAGGGTTGCTCTTGCTTATTTTCTAGCTAAATGGAAGACTGAGACCGGTGGATACCGCCAAAATCTGGAAGAAGCTCTCAGGGTGTCTCATAAAGATCTCATAACATACATATTTGATTAGAAAGGTATAATCTTGATGATCATGTACCAGCAGCAGGGTTGGCACGATTTAAATCTCTTTGATTAAACAAAAAAATACTGATTTAAATCACCTTTATAGACTTGTGTGTTGTAGAAAAATGTTTTAAGTTTGTTTATTCTTTTTGTATGTATTATGTTAACAATATTTTAAAATAGATAAATTGTTATACATTTTCCCTCCAATTATGCTTAAAATACTACAAAATCATTAAAGCCGAGCAGCAGCAGCAGCTCAATAACCAACTCTAGCACTTGCTAGCAAAAAAGTGTAGGCATCATAATAGACTTTTTTATCATCGAATAATTGTGGGCCCAACATTTGTTCCAATCGGAAATATTTATTGATATTTTATCTGTTTCCTAACCGATTTTGATCAAATAAAGTTTGATGTATCTTTAAATTTACGTGCTCTTCCAAGTATAACACTAGATGTTTCCTAACCCTAAGCGCCCTCTAAACCAAAACTGTACAATCCCTTTAACCTATATAGGGTGTATATAATGAGATCGAGGGTGGAGTGAGCATGTTACCCTTGAACACTGTTTTAAATATTTTTAGCATAATTCATAAATGGGTTCAAATGTAGATGTCAATCTAGCAATGGCAAGATATAAGTAAAACCATCAATACGGGCTACTTCGGGGTAAGGAATCCATTTCTGGCATTCATTTGCATGTATTGCATGCACAACACTCTGTCATCCAAGATGGTTGTTCTTAATTTGCATACTTTATTACGCATATTATTTTTTTTATTTTGATAAAAGTCTATAACCTCCAATAAGCGATAAGTGCAGTTGTTGATATTGTTTCGTGTAGTAACCACACTAACTTAGAATATAAACACTGCTAAAGATATTTCAGCTTGGTTGCCACTTTGATGACCTTGGACAATGCATCTAATGAGCGTAATTAGGCTTCGAACTAATTTCAATATGACAAAAAAATGCACTCAGTATGCCTACTATCATGCCGAGATGTTTACAATGTAATATTATTTCATTCGCATGAATAATCTAATTTCACTATCTGTTTGTTTAGGTCCAGTAACAAGGTGACGCGCGAACAGACCGACAGGTTGGTTGAAATATTCCCAAGGGGCCAGTACCACAAGTTCTGCTACAAACTCATGGAATATGACCACAATCGAGCGGAGGATCTTCTTATACAGAAGATCAATGACAGCAGAGCTGCTCTTGCTAGCGTCCTAGCCGACTGGGTGACCAAGACCGGAGGCGATCGCGTTAAGCTAGAAAAAGCTCTCAGGGAGTCGAATGCAGGAGGTCTCATAGACCAGATATTTAATTAAAAAAGGGTATATCCTAATGGTTATGTATCGATAGAGTTATACATTTTGTAGGTATTACAAAAGGCTCCTTTTTCACAACCATTCCCTTTTGTCCCGTGCTAATATACAGCGGCTTAACAACGTTTGGCCTGCTCTTGTTTTTGTTCCGGTTGACTGGAGGATTAAGACAAGAGGACATAGCTATAAGCTGGAAGAAGTTCTCAGGAGATTTGAAGCAGGAAGTCCCATTTATATAAAAATCTTTGATTAAAAAAAAGTACAGAACAACCTTTGAATAGCGACTACCTAAGGGAGACAAGAGACAAAAACACAGTAGACAGGTGACCTCTATATTTAGGTTCCATAACACTGTTTTTCCTGCAGGGGAATACTTTGATGACCACAGCCGGCAGGTTATTTCATCTAGACATGTGACCACTCATGTACCAACCAAATTAAGAATCTCTATCATAGGTTCTTCAATAAACTGTTATTTTGTTTCATAATGACCACGTTTTACCTCTCAAACCGAAGCTCAATAATGAACAACATGGCGTCACTTTCTCCTGTTCCTGTTCTAGCCGCCTGGGCGAATAAAACAGGTGGAGATCGCGCGAAGCAGGAAGAGGCTCTGGGGCATCTGATAAATATAGTTTGTGTCTCCTCAGATTAAGATTAAAGTTGTTAAAATCCTTCCATCGTGCGATTGTTGCGATGGCCGTCTCCTTGACAAGGGCCAGGTCTTCATACGTGTAGCCCAATATGCCGCACTGAAAGATGTGGTCCATTGTCTGGGGCTCTCCGCAGTTGCATGGGTTATCTTTTGCATGGGCATAGCGCCATCTTGCCCCATCTTACACCGCCCCATTCTTGTCCGCATATCATTGATTGCATTATATTGATTGCTACAAGTATGAATTTCCATTGTACAACCAAACCTGTCATAGAGGTTATCTGTCTTTAACAGCCAACCCGCTTATAGTGGCCACCAAAGTGTTCCCCTGCAAAAGACTATGGAGGTCAACTGTCTTCAGTGACCACTGTTCTTGTTATGTGGTCAATATAATACACTCCTTTGACTGAAAATATTGGAGTCAGTATATATTTCTTTGATTTTAAAAACGATCTTGTTATTCATTTAAACTACCTCTTCGATGCAAGATGTATAAACTAAAGTTAATCAATCCAACCTCACAAACGGTCTCAACGTGTGATTTTTTAGCAAATTTTTGGTGTACATAGGATATACTAATCACTAAATTATCTCTCACAGATTTTCACACTAAAACCAGCGATTTCATATTACCATTTTCGTCTCAGTGTTCTGTATATATATAAATATTGTCTGTTAGAAGTTCATCCCAATAACTATCCATAAATTGATGTGTCCTAACGTTCTTTAAATAGGCCTTGAATAAAGAATATAACATCCTTTTAATTCACACGTTTACTCAGAGAATTTTAATAGTAGAGTATACAGGGCAGTTGACTTAATTGGAGTTGAAGTGTAAACGTATACAGGCATACAATTTGTCCAACTAAACATAGAAAAACAACAACTGAAATATATCATAATTATTACTTTTAATGATATACATTTGTTAAAAATTCTAGTCATCGTGATCCTGAGTTCTATTCGTGTAAATTCAATTACCGCGTACATAATGGAGCATAATTATACATAACCAACACATGTACTTACACCTAGATATGCAGTGATTAATTTACTTTCTTAAAAATTAATTAAAAACCGCTAATGATTGTGTGTAGATATTGAATGTTAAAACCAGCATAATACTGTGACTGTGACTTATGTGATTGGTAAAATCACTATTTTACAATAATTTGTATGACAATCCGTTCTCATACTAAATGTTATGTTCTTGCGGTTCAACGATACAAACTTGAGTAGTAGAATTGTTGTTTTTGGCCGTTACCAGCTGCGCTTGCATTGATTTTCAAATTAAAACAAAAATATTGAATTAACTATCTGACTTGCTTTTACTGCTCTTCTGTTCCATTCCTTATATCTACCAAATATTGTTTTGAATGTTCGATGATAGAGTTTAAATAAATCACCATATGCCATTACGAAACTAAACGAAAAAGGTAACTATTCTAAATTAAGTTGCCAAACGCTGGCATGTTCACTTACTGTTACTGCTAGGTGCATAAAACCCATCACTTCTAGTCGAATATTTTCTCTTGGGTATCATAATAATGGAACTAATCCATGTTTTTTAAAGCCACTACTATTTGTTTTGCCTGAGCACTCGAGGCTGACATGTTTTCCATTTTTACCATATGAAACTTTATCTAACCTTGCACTAACAAAATCGGGTTACGACGGGTGAGGTTATGGTACAGTTGAAAATCATGGCAGCCTCCAGTGGTCAGTCCAAACGGTTCATAGTGGTTTCCAACACATTGATTGTTTCCATTGTTAGTGATACCCATGATGAAGTCTAGTAGTGACATGAATTATGTACTTATCAGTTACAGTAAGAGAAAACTCTTGCGTTTCATTCCACCTTTACAGACGATATCGTAAATATAGAGTGAGTAAAATGACACGAATTATCATCAGTGGCACAACTTTAGTCCCGGGTAAAAAGACAGAAATTACCAGCAACCGGTTAAAACGTTTTACCGGCGCATGGAACCGGCATTTGCCACTAGATATATATTTTATTTTTTTCATTATCCTATCAATCCCTCTATTTCAGCTTAGGCATCAAAACAAAGGACTGTGCATACGTCATTCTATTCTGTCATAGTTACATGCTACAGTTTTCAAAGTATAACAAGTAAACCACCTATATAATGTCATGGTTATACTATGACTGAAACGTCAAGACACGCTTAGTCCGGATACTTTTGCAGAGGGAAATCCATTGATAATGAAGACAGATTGGTATTCAAATTTCACAGGTGGGACATGGTTGAAGCAGTTTCTGGCACTTTATTATGTCTTCGAGGTCTGGACAAAAGTTGTTTAACTGATGAGAAGTCGGGCCAGTAGGGCGATGCCCCTCCGGGATATACATATAATCAGTGTACATGGTGTTGCATGATTTGTGGTGTGTGCGCAAAAAGGATGTATCCTCATAGGCCTGAATTCTTATCAGTTTCACAAGTTTAGTTCAGGCAAAAGTTACATAAAGTATCAGTAGCTTTCGAAACCACATCGAATCGGTGAAATTTGGCCAGACCCAATGTCTTAATGATCAACGCATGTCCCATTGCAAATGCAACCAGACAAACTTACAAAGCGTCTCTTGACATTCCATTCAATTTATATCTGAACATCCGAACATCCATCTTGCTCTCCGTATAAATGTTATTTATACCCATGATTGATTAAATGTCTGTCTAGCTTCATTTAAAATGTTGACCATACTTAAGTCTCTCGTACTAAAAGGAGGCAGGTCAAAATATCTAACTCTTTTGTTGTCCTGCCGGTAGTGGACAAGACGCAGTTCTGACCTTGGGTCCATGGTCACGACTTCGGCGCCGACTTTGACGGCGTGAATCTTGAAGTAGTGCACGTACTTCGGCTGCACGATGTTCTTGTCGCGCCCGCCGTTGAGCAGCGATGGGTAGTCCGGTCGCCACGTGTTGCGCTCGATGATGGAGCCGCTGTCGCTTTTCGTCGTCCTGTTGAAGTTGCGACCGAAGAACCAGTTCTGGAGACGCGCCGACGCGATGCGCTCGAAGTGCGGATCCGCGAGGTAGTCGGTGATGCGTCGCTGGCTCGCGTTCATAGGTTGTACGAACTCGTCAACGTCCATTTTTATCATCCACTTCGTCCGGTAGCGGTTTCGCCACACGCAGTCGTTTTCGTGAGCGATCTGGACTTCGAGGTACGTCTTCTCGCCGAGTGCGACGTGCGTCCACGGGATGACCGTTACGACGCCCTCTTCGATCTCCCGCTGAACGCTCTGGCGCAGCGTGCTCGATTCCTCTGGCTCGTTGTCATACAAGAAGAAGTGTTGCACCCCGACGTACCTATGGAACAGGATCCACTCTGGAAGATAGTGGTCCATGTTACGTAACATGGTGCACGCTGAAAGACCATAACGTCTAAATTTCGATGCTCCCGATAAGCACACCGTTATTTTGTTATATGCGTATCTCCTGTGCCTCTCGACGTTCGAAGTTCTTTGAAGGGTCAGCGTAAAGTTTGCCCTCTTGAAAAATCGCTTCGGCATTGGACACGTTATAACAACATTGAACTGCGACAACCGCCCAAAGCTTAGATAATCTTCAACAATAGGATCGCATATCACCGTTTCCTTGTCTTCGAAATGAGTAACGAATGTTTCGCTCGTCCAGTTGTCCGCTAGGTACCGGGTGCCGATGAATACGACATTATGCGAGACGGGATCAGCGAACGCCGAATGCAGTTTGGGCATCCCTTCTCCCTCCAAGTATCTTGAAAAGAAGCACATGTCACCTCGTGGGGACGCATACTGGTAGAGAGTCGGGTCGCCCTTAAATGAAAAGTCGCTCAGGTTTCTTTGAATGAGTTCTAACTCTCTTTCTCTCGCCAGAGCTGCCCGTAGTCTCCGCACCTGTTCCGTGCGCGCATGCCTCCCGAGGAATAATAAGATGAAGGATACGATGGAGGCGGTCGTTGCTATGACAATCAGCATCCATACTGCATCAAATTTCGCTCGGCGCAGCCTCCGAATACGACTGGACCACATTGCGTTAAGACACAAATGTCTGTTAATGCCGAACTTTACTAATTATGGTTTAATAATAGCTTTAAAAGTGACTCGGTTCATTGCCGTATCAAGTTTGCCAGTCATAGGTCATATGGAGAATGAGCATATCAACAAACATGCACCTGTCTATGTGAGATACTTCTAGCCATATAGAGGGTGATATGATTGAACATATTTAATGGAGTTCCGTAATTGTACAAAAGACTCAAGCAAGCACCCGATGAATCAATCCTTCCTGACCTTGTAATATCACCAATATAAAGAAGGGGTGTTCCCGACTATGAGATTAGCGTTGCTCTGTGCTGATGAGATAGCCGGTCTGTGAATACAAAATAAAAAGAGAAAACCCGATTGTTAACCTTTGCTGGGAACAATATTATATATTCATATAATAGTTATGTATTGTATTATAATTACATAATGCCTATTTTGCACCATTGATTTCTTTTAAGATTTAGATAAGGTTACTATAATGTTATACTCTGACTTTATGATCAACATCGTCAGGAAAATCCCATGGAAATAATATTCATAAGTTTTCGCTGAAGACTCATTGTTGTTGCGATTATGTCAATTTATATCGGAAAATGACGTTCCATGTTCCGCTTCCGTTCAGGACTGGTCCCGAAAATATTCGGGCTTAGCCTTAGGTCTATGGAGAATACATGTTGTAGTGAAATCAGTCCGTCCTGAACTGGTAAAAATTCATCCCCGGTCGTATATATTTCCGGCATGTATACACTACTCACAACAAGTAAGTACCCCCCTAGCATTTTTTCATATATCTCAAAAAGTATTTCACCGATTTTGATCATTTAAACAGTAATGGATGCGCAATTTAATTTTAATGTTATGGTTGCCATAGCGTTACGTCTCCATCATAAAAAAAATGAATTTTCTAAAATAAAGTACAAAAAAAAAGTTGCACTTTCAGTTTTATTTGGCATAGTTGGTACATTTTGTATACGAGTAAACATCTTTATTGAAGATTTCCCGACACACAAATCTATTATGTAATCCTGCATTGTTCTTAGTGATACCATTTTTCAAAAGCATGCATTTTTCTAGAACAATAGGCCTTTCAATATGAAGTTGCTGGGGATAAGAACGGCCGAAGTCATGTCCTGTTTTCATCTTTATTGGAGTTGGCCTAATTCACTAATCTGTTATGTAATTCAGTGTAACTGCTGCATTGTTCACAGTGGAACCAGTTTTCAAAAGATTACTCGTTTACAAAAAGTACCCACTATGCCAAATAAAACATGAAAGTGCAACTTTTTTTTTGGCACTTTGTTTTAGAAAATTCATTTTTTGATGATGAAAACGTAACGCTATGGCAACCATTTACCACTCACATTGTGCGTAATAAAATCGCGCATCCATTACTGTTTGAATGATCAAAATCGGTGAATCACTTTTTGAGATATAAGACAAAACAAAATGCTAGGGGGTACTTACTTGTTGTGAGTATTGTATAGCCTATATAAACATTTAGAGGTACTACACACACCTCAAGCACATAACCACTATGAATGGGGCATTATTTCATTGACAAATTAACACGCTTTAACATAATGTTGAATTTCATAATGATTATGTAAAGTAAAGTACTAAGATATCCCCACAAAAGTCGTTTTTGGATGCAACGCCTTCAATTTCACACAATCAAATGCATTTTGCTTACATTTTGCTGTCGATCCTCCCAAATATTCACCTTAATTGTACATACCCGGCTTTCATAATTATTCCAAGTGAGGTGTCATTGGAAAGATAATTAAACAGGCTTTTGTCTGATACCATATCCAACAGTATCTCTTCATTGACAAGATATTCATCGTCGAAAGAATTTGAACTTGAGAAAGACCGTGATATAGTTGTCAGACCTTCCAACTGTTTGTTTGTTGGCGCATTTTGCGACATTTCACTTCTGACTTTCCCCCATTCTCAAGTATACTGCACATACCTCGTGCTCGTGATGCTTACGAATTTGGTATCATTTTAAAGAGGTATACACATCCTTTCAAGTGATACCAAATATAACCATTATGATTTCTTAATAAAATAGATATAATCGATCAAACTTGAGTTTCCGAACTTTTTTTGAGGGGTTTAGATAATGCTACTTTAACGTTAATACACACAGACTTGCATTATACATTCTAAGTGGAAACAATCACGCAGTGACAGGAGCACATGTTATCTGCACCAGAATTTGATAGTTTCTTCGTGTTATTAAAGTGAGGGTCCATCCGAGAAATGCGATACGTGAAATGTATGATGAAACATATTCAGGATATTACACAAAATCAAGGAAATTCAAACGGTTAATACATTCTTAATTCTTGAACAACTTTTCTCATGTTCTCGTGGGTGGTTCCCTTCATATTTCTAAAGCACGTATCTTTAATTAAATTAATTGAACAGAAAATATAATATATTGATAGTCGTATTAAAACAGTAATATAAATTAACAAGAGGAAGGAAAAGGGGCTTCCCCGGGTTTCGAACCCGAGACCTCCGGATTCCTACACCAGTGCTCTATCAACTGAGCTAAAAAGGTTCCTGTTTAGAGTACCGGTCTAGCAATTCGGAGGTCTCCGGTTCGAATCGGGAAGTCCAATACTCGATTGTTTGTTTTCCATTTATAATTGTGTCGTAAATTTCTAGTCAGTTTTCGTATGTTTGAAATAATATCACAGTAATAGACAGCGACATTAAACACATACCGTATGGTTAGTTACACGTTTCATTTAAAAGCAGTCGGTCAAGCTTTTATTGCAGTTAATTACAATCAATTTATGAATAACTATGATGATATATAAAAACCTCTTACCTTTCGTACGTGTAAAGCGATGTATGGTGCAGACAACAACAAGTATCAGTCGAAAATGGGCTGTTTACGTGTCGCTATTATGTTTCAAAACTTTGGATAAGAAGTGGGTCGCCCATGAGTAGCTTTACACATTTTCGATAGATGATGATTAACCGTCTACAACAATTCTTGTTGTATACTTTGCCGATATCTTCAAAACATCTCAAGTTGTCATCACAGATATGATACAAATCGGTGGAACGAGTATAGCAGATTGTGTCCATGTGAATTCCAAAACATGCAGAACATATCAATGCATATGGAAACATTACTTTCTAAAAGAAAGTCCCTATAGAATATGCATATAATACGTGCCGAGGAGCGTTTACCAACCACCTGACATAAAAATCGATTTCGCGCTCTTTGTTCATATTTAGTGATCCACATGGTATTGTATAACAAACAACTCTTGGATCAATAACGCACTGAGTCATACCCACTGATCTATGATCCGTAGGAAGATCGTGCTAAAATGGGAGCTATACAAACCGGTGAGACGCCCAGGTTTATTAGGCTGCAACGTATGGATACCCCCTCTATACCTTCTAGGTTTTCTAAATCAGTGGTCCAAAGCCACCTACCGAAGAAATAAAGATGCATCTTTTTAGTATTAACGCTTGTGCTTGTCACACAGTTTCAAAATGTGAATTTTGGAGAAACAAATTTGTCATGAAACTAGTGAATTCGTCAAGAATAATGCATTAGCGATTCATCAGGATAGATGAACAAAACTAGAAAGGGGCAATTGCTTAAGGCTCGGTCAAATATCACCGGAAATCGTAAACGGACGCCCGACGAAGAGCAATATTTTCTACCCGTTCGTCTCCGTTCGTATGCGTTTCTTGTCAGGCGATATACGTTGTTCTATCCGGCGGAATGTTTTGTACATGACGACTTTCACCGCCGGATAAATTGATTTCACAAAATTGTTATCCGTCGGGCGTCCGTTAACGATATCCGGTGATATGTGACCGGGTCTTTAAGCATGCAATTTCGTTATTTCAGTAGTATGCCCAGACCAGGACTGGTGGAGGAGGGGGGGGGGGGGGGGGGGGGGGGCTTTTCGGTATAAAGAGATCTATAGTAACATTGTTAAAATTAACACAACTTACTTGGAACTCTAGCGGTTCTAACATACATCGCGTTGTATTCGTAAGGTCAGTAGAAGCATGGAACATGTTTTTTTCCTCTCCAAATTTCTCTTCGGGTCTAAAGATGTGCATGTTGAAGTGTACGGATTTAAAAAACCTCCCTCGGAGAATTTAAACTGTGTACAAAGTTAGCGCAATGATTTAGCAAATGTCACTTTACATTTTCGCTCATTATACTCGGTCATATCACATTCATTTAACAACCATGGTATTTGCACACATCACTCAGTGGATCACATTTGACCAACCGTTCTTCAGCTTTTGCACATGATAAAAAGTCATTATATTCCTTTACATGACTTTTTACCAGTTATAGTACACGATTCAGAAGCGAATGACTATTCTCTGTCAGCAAGTTCAGTTGAAACATTATTTTGTATGCACCATGTCAACTCACTGGGGAACATACTAGCCTGTGCTGCTCCACAAGAGCGCTGAATGCACGCTAGTTATCACCCGCCTTAGAGAGAAGCATGTGGATGCCGGGCCATATAGAGCTCGGGCGTTTGGAACTCTAGTCCCGAACTAATCCGATCGTGCCACAACAGTAAAATTCCTTCTCTCGGAGCAATCCGGTTGACAAATATTGTCAGTCGAAGATGCATTGATCGTACAGGTGGAGAAAATAACACGGTTTCTGTCTCAAGGGAACTTAAAGGGTACCACCATCCACAAACAATATTCTTATATTTACACAATAAAAGTATAATTTTTAGTAGTCCATTCCACCAAAAAGTTCAGAAAAATATGTTTCCAGAAAAAATATATAATTGGAAAAAGGCATCACATACTACGACATGTGTTAATGGGTCTGCATACAAAGACTACTATTTGTCTAGGACGAACGCATCGTCCGTGATTCTATTGTCTCCAAACGTACACGTATATGGAACCATGAAGCCACAATGGTTCCGTAAGTCGTCGTAATTAATTGCATTGTTTATGAATTACACAACCGCAATGTTGGGCATCTCTTTGATATCAAACAACGGTACCAAAACATATTGCCTGGTGGTCCCCTTTAAAGGGGTAGTTCAGTTTTGGTATAGAGGGCGCTGCACAAAATAATTTGTTGTGAGGTAATGAAAAACTGAGTGTAAAATTTGAAAGAGCATACAATTTTAATGGCAGAATAAACTGTATTAGATCAAAATCGATTCAGAAACGGCTTAAATATAAATAAATATATCCGATCTGAATAAATCTGGGGCCCAGATTTATTCAATGATTTTTTTTTTTTCGTTCCGTATGTTTAGGTGATTAATTGCATTGTTTATGAATGAAGTGCTGGACATCTATTTGATATCCAACAACGGATCCAAAACAATATAAGCATGTTTTGTTCTTTGCTTGGTGGTCCCATTTAATTACGTGTGTTTAAAAGAGTATGTTTATCTTTATGAAGGAAAATTTCCTAAAACATTGATATGTATTGAATGAAAGGACAGCAATTTTAGAAACCCATCATGGAACATTTGTGCATATTTGGATTTCCCATTCAAAAGTTATGATATCGTCAAGTTCTGTTTGCCGCCCTCTCTAGAATGCAATGTGCCACAATCTTTGATGGTAAAAGTAACAACCTTCCTCTGACTTTGTACATGAATTATTTTGAATATGTGTTCATTTTGTTTGTTTATATCACTAGAGCAGTTGAGAAAGCGATCCTTCAAATGCTTGCTTAATCAACTCTTCTCTAACATATCGAAGTAGAATTGGAATGATCCATTTGCATTTAAGGTGAGATTTTGCTAATTTTTTGTACAGTTATCGGCCTCCCCCGTGCTTCCTATGCAGAAAAGGAATTTGCGGAAAACACCCCGTCCCTCGGATAGGACGATAAACGGAGGTCCCGTGTATGAGACAGTCACGCTCAGAACCTAGTCTACTTTTCGAAAAGAGTAGGATGTTAACCCGGTTGACCTGCTTATCATAACCAGAATAACTGCGAAAATCTTCAGAATTGAAGGAGGCAGTTTAATAGAAAGAAGTTCCAATGAGGTTGGTTTGGTTTGACATCACTGATTTTGCACACAAAAAAGCTATCTACATTTAGAGGGCAGCATGCAAGATTTTTAAATAAAAACAGGCCCGGGGCACGCGCCCGCCCTATCCGAATCGTAGATACGACACTAATATTAGGTTTGTTCGACATGCAAAATTATTAATTTCCTTATATCTTGTTAGGCTTTGTCATTAATTGTATCTATTCGATAACTGCTCTTACACCTCATAAGTGAATGGTTTTGCGATGATTCCTTAAAGGGTACCACCACCCAAAAAATATATTCTTATAAATAAGAGGGAACATCTTTAGTAGTCCATTCCATCAACAAGTTCAGAAAAATATGTTTCCAGAAAAAGAAATATATAAATGGAAAACGCATCACCATTCTAAAGCATGCGTTCATGGGTATGCATGTACGAAGACTACATTTGTCGATGTCCAGAGCGAACGAATCTTCCGGGATTCTATTGTCTCCAAACGTAAACGCGTATAGAATTGGCGCACTCGCAAATGTTTGGCGCGTACGGAACCATGAAAAAATAGTGGTTCCGTATAAGTGGTGGTAATTTATGCATTGTTTATGATTAACACAACCCTATGCAAAATGTTGGGTATCTATTTGATATCTATTGGTATCTATTATCTATTTAATAATGTGTTGTTCTTTGCCTGGTGGTCCCTTAAGTAAAATCCCGCACCACATCCAAATACAAACGAGCTCAACAAGCATATACACAAACACACATGAGCAAAAACACACGCACACGCGTGCGGACACACACACATACACCAAACACTTACACCTACGCGCACATACTCGCCCACAGACTTATGCACACACACACACACACACACACACACACATACACACACAAGCATTCATAATAGTTCTAATGATGTAAAATTGCAGAGAATATGTATAAACATTAATTATTATTAATATGCACGCACATGCACAAAAACACACCCCCACAAAATAATAGACGGCAATAACAAAAATATTCTAGATTTGGATAAGGTTGTATGCGCATGCCCAGAATTTATTATGTTGTCCTGGAGAAAGATAATCAACATACCATACAACGTGATCTAACTACGACACACCCCGGACGCCCCGCCCCTTATCTAGCCAGGTATTTAAAGTTGTAACTTTGTCAACTTTATCCAAAATCACTTGGAGCTGACACACTTTTTCTCTTGTAACTTATTGTTTGGTATGGAAGCAGAAGAATGAAATGAAACGTAATTTTGTTCAATTGTCTCCCTTATTACGGAGATAATTATGATCGAATGAAAACATTTCCGGAACGCTTTTTGATTCCAGTCAAAATCTATGGGCAGATAGGTGATACAATCTACCACATCATGAATATCATTTATTTGTTTAACTAGGTAAACCATGTTTTTGTTTGTTATGTAACTTTCCCACATCATTTAGAAAAAATGTCCCGATGTAATTTGTGTATGAATAAAGTCAAAAAATATATTTTAAGCGAAATTGTGTATGATGGGGGTACCATACTTCGCGCAGTTAACTTTTAACACATCATTTCGACAAGAAATATACTGATTTGTATAATGATTCTAATACCAGTTTATTCAGAATATTGTGTAGTATAATAAACATGTTTTGGTTTTAAGATCACTCAATTCAAATTACTTATTTCGGCCTGTTTTTGAAACCCTTCCATTTTTATTGACAAAAAAAGGGGACCCAACTTCGCGCAGCGAATTATACAAGCAGCTGCATAAACTCATAAATAACACATATGATGTAAAATATCTTCAAGAATTTACCAATTTTTCTCCAAATCAACTTTCTTGTAAACCCTTCCAAAAAAGAAGCCTCTTCCCGACGCAAAATTTTGTGTTGCATTACCGAACGTGACTGTTTTGCATGGGACTGCCATTGACATGCGCGCTGCCAATGGTGCGCGGCAAAACGCGCGTACTACGCCTCGGGACGCTTATTTTCTTCGGGAAATTATGGAAATTTGTTGCTGAACATCCATTTATTATCCTCCGTTAATGCCGACTTTTAAATTCAACTTTCAAAATTCGAACGTTTTTCCTATGTGAATTTGCATGCATTTGCATGTCCGGAAATACAACCCGTTCGGTAATGCAACCCCCTGCTATACCATCATGAGATAAACATATGATGGGGGTATCGAATTTCGCGCAGTTAACTTTTAACACATCATTTCGACAAGAAATATACTGATTTGTATAATAATTATAATACCAGTTTATTCAGAATATTCTGTAGTCTAATAAACATGTTTTGATTTTAAGATTACTCAATTTAAATTACTTATTTCGGCCTCTTTTTGAAACCCTTCCATTTGTATTGACCAAAAAAAAGGGGATCAAACTTCGCGCAGCAGTTATCCCATTCATTTGTACGCGCATTGAAAAGGCCATTGTAGCTGTTTTCACTGTCATTTTTTAGGCATTTTCATACACGCACAGAACAAAGAGGGATCAAACATCGCGCATTTGTATGCAATACGTAATGTGTGGAGCTGTATGCAGCTGGCAAGTTAACTGCGCGAAACTAACTGCGCCAAGTTAGATGCCGCGCGAAGTTAGATGCCCTGACCATACATAATATGTTTTGGATATCATTGAATTAGAGAGAACGTTGGCCTGCCGTTTAAAGAATAACACGTCGTGAGGAAAAGATATTTTTCAATGAAGGAAATATCTTTAGAATCAAAAATATGTCGCGATTTAACTGAAATGTTGTCGCTCTTTTAAAAGTTACTCGATTATAATAATATTAGTCCCGAAAATTATAACGATAATTTTTGCCCCAAATTGGGTATGATTCTAGATGAAACTGTTATAATGTTATAAGACTATACAACAGTTGATGATTTCTGAATTGGATATGATTCTACCCTATGAATTCCCTAGACGAAATAGTTTAGCAAACTTTAGGTCTCAAAAGATGTGTTCTTTTCCCGAAATTGAAGTGACAGTTCACCGCAGAATATTGTCGTTTCTCAATGCTCGGGCGGAGGTTAGTGGGGAGGGAGGGGGGGGGGGGGGGGTGTTTAGGCAGTACAGGGGCAATGAGAATTGCCCCATACACCTCATGTGTTGTCTTCGAGTTAACGTCACTGGTCTTGATTCGCTCCAACTTCACAACCGCCCACACTGTGGCAGTCTTGACTTTGTCCCTGATTGGCTGCTGCACGAGCTACGAGGCGGCGCTTCAGACCGAATTGGTTGCCGAAGTGGTTGCCGTTATTATCTCCTTGCGCCGTCACACCTGTTTTGATACAATGAAATAACAAAATGCAATACGGTCATGTGATTACTTGCATTTTTGCTCATTACTCGGCCCTTTTTAAAAAGGGGGGGGGGGGGTTATTTACCTTCACAATTTTCTAGACCGAGACCAAGTTCTGAAAACCCCTCTTAGTGGGGGGGGGGGGGGGGGGGGGGGGGGTGTCCGTTAAAATGTTTCGAAGCCGAGGCCAAGTACTTTCACAATTTTCGAGACCGAGACCAAGTATCTTCAAAGTTGAAAACCCTTCTCAGTGGGGGGGGGGGGGGGGGGGGGGGGGTGTCCGTTAAAATGTTTCGAAGCCGAGGCCAAGTACTTTCACAATTTTCGAGACCGAGACCAAGTATCTTCAAAGTTGAAAACCCTTCTCAGTGGGGGGGGGGGGGGGGGGGTTCAACCCCCCCCCCCCTGGGTACGCCTGTGATCAAAGGTGCGAACAGTTTTGAAAAAAATATTTAACGCTTTTCAGTGCGCCTCATTTTTGCCAGAAAGAATATCGATTCGTCTTGATATCATTGTTCATCATTTCGACAAAGCAATACTTTTCAGACGTTTCTTGATTAAAAGCATGTCGTATCACGTCATAATCGTAAAAGGGACAACATGTTGATGCAATTATTTTAGATTGTTTATTTATTTTATTTATTTATTATATTGCTGCATGTCTCACAATAATCTATTTTCGTACATGAAAATAAACTGTCATAACATCGAAATAGATACATAAAGAGGTCTGGCAATTTAAGCTAGGAGCTTGAAGTGTTACCATACCTAAGATTTTACAAGTTTTACATATTCTTACAGTAAACATAGATAATACAAACAAGAAAAACAAGAAAGTAATAACAACAAATATAAAACACTATATACAAGTACAGATGACGATAACAGATAAGTCTCTACAGTATGTTCTAAAGCAGGAAGAAATGTAGCAGACATGATAAAAAGGTACATAAATACAGGAACAGAGAGAGAAAAGAAAAAGTGAGGACGAGTTGAGAGAGAGAGAGGTGTGAAGATGCCTTATGTAATTAATTAACAATATCATCATGCACAGTTACATGTCATGCTGAATTACACATACAAATATAGAATACTACAAAACATTTTATCGTTAGTAATTACAGCTATGTTAAAAAGAATTAACAAACCAACTGATTGAACAAAATATCTAACACAAAAACGTTTGCATGAGCATGCGTTTGACTGAATTTTTAAAAGAGTAAATTGTAGGCAAATTACGTGTTTCAATTAACAAAGAATTCCAAGGTCTGGACCAGTATGTCTCACTGATTTATGTGCCAGTACTGTACGTGGAATAAACAAATGCAAGTTTGCTGCTTGTCTTGTCGAATAAGAGTGAATCGCCATTGTTTTTCAAGAACATAGAAGTAAGCGAGACAGGCAAAACGCTAGTATTATAACGATACATAAATAAAGAGGTTTGAAGAAAATTAATTTCACCGACTTTAAGACATTTAAATCTAACAAACAAAGGATCTGTGTGTTCACGATAACAACTCCGGCACAACTCCGGCCGTTTTCTGTAACAAGTGAATGACATCTGTTTACACTCTTGACACTGCCCATAGAATATTACAATACGAAATATATAGCAAAATCAAGGAATATAATTATATCATTAATAATATTGTGTCAGACACAAGCACGTGGCGTAAATTTGTTCGGAAAACACAATGCATTGGAGGGGCGAGCATTGTTTGTGAACAATTGCTCGCCCCCAATGCATTGTGCTTTCCGAACAGATTTACGCATATCTTACTCTATGTAAAATCCCAATACTCCGAGAAATTGGAGTCATTATACTATTCCGGTGGTCATCCAAGTCTAGCTTCTCGTTAATATGAACACCAAGGAACTTAGTACAAGCATTTCTCTCCAAAACAACACCATTCAGTCTAACAACTAAATGTTGCTCATCGCAAATCTTTCTTCCTTTAAAATGAATATAGTTTGTTTTGATACATTATACATTTAAAGCTAACATATTACTTCGAAACCATTGTGTTAACTTAGGAAGCTCAATGTTAATTCTAGTCTCGACTGTGTGAATATCACGATGGGAAAGGAAATGCTTGTATCGTCTGCAAATAATATATATCGTAAGGCTGTAGATGCATAACATATATCATTAACATAAATAAGAAACAATAGTGGCCCTAGAATAGAATGAGGGACACCACATTTTAAAGCAAGAATGTCAGAATTTACCAAATTATAACAGTATACTGCCTTCTGTTAGATAAATAACTAGAAACCCATTTCAGAGCGATACCCCTCACTCCATAATGTTCCAATTTACACAACAAGATTGAGTGGTCAAGAGTGTCAAAAGCCTTACTCAGATCCATAAATACTCCAACCACATGCTGGCGATCAGCAAGGGCTTGTGACACACGGTCATGTGTATCTTTGTATCAGATCAAACCAAAATAAATTATCGATGTACAACTGAAAGTTTGACTATTTCTTTCAACCCGTTACATTTTTATTACATTATTATGGGTAACTGTCAAATTGAATGATTTAAACAAAAGCGCTGTATTACATTTTCGCTGTGAAACTGGAAATTCCTATAATTTATGAATGCATTTTAATCTGTACCCTAATGCCCTAGGCTACTAGATTTGGCAATTTCCATAGAGTGTATACATGACCCACCAAGCAGGTTCAAGTAGGCAATATGATATCATAATTATACTTCAAGTTACAAGCAAATATGGAGATCACTATATTATACATTATTTCTCAATTTAGACAATTTAAAGGAATCTACATAGTAACATTGTAAAAATCCTCAAAACTTACTTCTCGTATACCTCACTGTTTGCCAATATAAGCATGAGACAGCTTTTGGTTTCCAAATTTCTCTTCCGTTATAAACATATCTATGATTGAAATGTTCAGATTCATAACTATCTACTGGATAGGTAAAACTGTGTATTCAGTGCAATGAGCTCGCGAATATCACTGTGCAGTTTCGCTCATTACTCGGCCATATAACATTCCTTTAACATGAAATTTTCGCACACATCAACGTATTGTTGAGATTTGAGATCTCCAATATTAGATCCCAATAATGTTTCTAACCATTCATCACTGTTTGCACTTGTCAACAAAGTTACTAGATCCCTTTAAGGAAAATATGCTTATAGTATATTATTCGAGTAAAGACTTGAATGTAAAATGCAAGTGTAATTGACTGTAATGATAATTCGTACACCTTAATTCATCAAGTGTACATTTTTATTTTTATAAGAAGAATCTTGTAATTATTTATTTAAACTGGTTGGCTGATGTTATGTTTCAGGTCGGATACTCGGATTAATATGACAGGAATATCATCACCACTGTGTTTTGTTATTATTTATCTAGTTTGGTGATGACACGCAAATTTATACTAATTAATACATCTCGAATCTGTGATATCATTATCATTCTTAAAGTTTCATAAAACAATATTCATCAAAAAGTTAACAAACACATGTCCTAATATATTATATATGTTAAATACATTCAGGACCCGTACTTTCAGAAAATACTAACATTTGCTTGTTGTCCGATAGTTGCCTGTTTAGCAATTTTTAAGGCACTTTTTGGCCATCTATACCCACCTACTAATATCACACCGATCGGTTATGAAACATAATTTTGTAATTTGTTTATAATACTTGTTTGTATCTCAGTTAAAATTAATCCTTGCGTGTACATACTATAGGCTAAGATAGTGGGATTTAAAATTAAAGGACAATGAAATCCGGACAAATTGTTGCATGCACTATAAGACACTAAATATGATGAATAGTCCCTGAAAATTTGAGCGCAATCGGTCAAGATATAAGAAAACTATGGCTCTTTGAAAATGACCATATACGAGTGACTCACATTGGCAACGCACACTGGCAAAGTTGTGGACTACTCCCCATACATTGTGTACATAACATTTCAATTTTGTTCAATTTTCTCAAAATATATGTTTACTCTCCGTTTGAGCTCAACATAATGTATGTAGAATACATTTATACATAACATTATCATGATTTGGGGAATGGAAAAGTGTGACTATGAAGAAAATTGTAACAATTTGAATATTTGTGTACGAAACATATGGGGAGTATTCCACAAACTTATCAGTGCCTTGCCAATTTGAGTTCCCCATATGAATAAATGGACATCTTCAAAGAGCCATAGTTTTCTTGTTTCTTGCCCGATTATGCTCTGACTTTCAGAGATTATTCCTCAAAATCTCTTTAAGTATATGAAAGCAACGGTTTGATTGGGTTTCATTGTCCTTTAAGCAATAGGCAGATTCCATAATTATTTACACTATTTAATAGGAAAGGAAGAAAGTCACAGCTCTTGCTAAAAGAAAGAATCACCAAACTAACCTTGTTGGATGAAGACGAGTCCAACCACGAACAGGACAATGAAAACACTGCTGAGTCTTGCCATGACGGATTCGGTTCTCTATCTCGACAGCTCGATGTCAAATGAAATGAGTGATTGCTTGGAGAGGATTGCTTCCACTTAATTATAATATAAACATCTCTACACCAGTTTCGCGTGTGACTTAGGATCACGTTAGCGCACAAAAGGCATTGTTAGTTATGACACTAATTGTATTGTGAAACTTGTTGTTAACTTTGGTCAAATTGCATGTAACATCGTGTGATAACATCTGGCCATTTGAATGAGTACAATTAGCATATCAAGTTGACGACACTCATGTATTGTGCAAGTTGTCAACTTTCTTCAAATTGAATGTAACACGTTACGTGTCACATCCGATCAGTTTAATGAAAACAATTTTGATCGACATTCCAACGCACTACAGCTGGTTTTTAATTTGTTTGTTGTCCGATCATAATCATGGTAAAGTTAACGATATGACTTTCGTGTCATTGGCGTCATTCAATTCTCAACATTTCGCATATCACGCAAAAACACCCTTACTGATAAATTTTCAAGTAAAATAAACTTTGTGCAGTTTGTAAAGTTTGTATGAACAACGATCGTCTGATTGTGACGATTAAAGGGATCTAGAAACTTTGTTGACAATTAGTAATGGTTGTAGCACGCAGTATTTGGTCACCATGGTCACTGATAGCCGACTTTAAACAAATATATTTTGTTATAATTTAAATTATCATCATTTTCTGAATAAAGGAATACACATTGGAATCAGAGGGGTCCACTTCAAAGCAATGTTTAAACAACAATTACTGTGGACCCCTCAAATAATAGTTAGGCATAATAAGTAGTTATTAGAGTAACAATTTCGTAACGCCAAAAAGGGACTAGAAATAGGGGGAAACAGGAAAAGTGAGTATTAGCATCGTATTTTAGCAGTGTTTTTAGCATCGATAAGGAATATACAAATACAACAATGTAATCGGTAACCAATATTTGTGGATTTTGACAATTTTACTAGATTCTTTCAGCGACAATAATTATAGGAAACTCATTATCATGATTATGGAACATTTGAGCATATTTGGATTTTCCATTAAAAGTTCTGTTTGCCGCCCTCTCTAGACCTTCCACTGACTTTGTACATGATTTCGCTGATTTTTTCATTCCTTTTGGATATGAGGAAGCGATCCCTTAATGCATGCTTGATTAACATAATAAGTGCATTGAACAATTACATTTTTGCTAAGGTTCTGTTCAGTTCCATTAATGAGATTGTTCTGGTCATCACTGATTTTCGCAAAAACGAGAAAACAAACTAATTAAGAGGGCAGTATACGATATGAAAATACATTATAAACATGTTAAAATCATAATTCTTAATTGGGCGTAATTGGGAAATAAGTTTATATGCCTATAAGTACATGCATTTCAAAATATACTCTTGCACATTGCACTTATACGTACTCATGCAATTCAAACAATAGAACAAGTCATATTTAGTGCTTTTTTATCAATAGAATCAATTGTTTGTATTTGTACATGTATTTCAAATCATCTTCATAAACTCTATATTATTGTCAATATTAGTAGTTTGTGCGATATTTGTAGGTTGGGCGAAGTGAACATTGTTATTGCAAAATTAAAAGTTTAAGTATAAGCGACAAGCGTTGTCGGACTGATTTGTATTTATTATTTTATTTTGTATTCGTTTTTAAATTACTTAATTACTTAATTAATTATTATTTTGTTTTATTTTGTATTATTATTATGATTATGTTATTTGTTTGTTTGTTTGTTTGTCTGTTAGTTTGTTGTTGTTTTTGTTTTTTGTTTTTTAAGGGGGGGGGGGGGGGGGGGCGGCAAGCATTATTCTGAACATACCATATCGAACCCTAACCATAGCCCTAACCCTACGCTCCCCCGACCGAAGTTACGACAGTTAGCTAAGATACGAGTTGCAATGACACTAACAAACAATGCAAAAAAATACATTTCCTGATAATAGAACTACTATTCCGATACTTTAGCCAAATCTCTACCATATCGCACCACATCCAACTAAAAACAAACTTAGACATACATTATATAACACACATACACATATGAAAATACACACGCACAACTTATAGACACACGCACACTTACGCATACGCACATACAGACACACAAACACGCATAATAATATAATGATCTAAAAATGCAGAGAATATCTATATGAATGCTATATAAATATGCACACATACATTATTTCAAAAAACACACCCACACACCAACAGACAAGCACACAACTAGAATGGAGGGCAAACATTATTAGGGACAACCCGATATTCTGCTTAACGAAAACAATCCCTGAATTGTTGTTGTTTATCGTTGTTGTCACACCCGGGGCAAGCGCCTATCCTATCCCAATCGTAGCTATGACACTAATAGCAGGTTGATTCATGCAAAATTATTCATTTCCTTATATCTTGTTACAGGCTCTGTCATTGATTGTATATATACGATAACTGATCTATCACCTCCGAAGTGAACAGTTTTGCGATGATTCCTTAAAGCCCTACAGACAAGAAAACTACCTCAAATTTGTGTTTTACTGTATCTAAGGTAGATTTTCATGAATATTACTAATACAAACATATTTTCCTCGTGGGAAAACCCGGTAAAATAAAAACATCAACTTGTAAATTCACTTTAGGAACCCCCGTAAAGAAAATTGAGTCCGGGCGAAGAAAAATTACGTCATCTTTGTGACGTCACATGTAGACAATCGCTGCGCAGTATAGCTTGGTACTCTATTGTCATAGACGTACACGCTGAGTGCATCTACTCACGTTGACAGAGAGATATTATTTCGATTTTTTTTTTTTTCAATTTTGCAAACATTTGTTTAAGTTTATATTATGGAGGATCCACATTTAGATGTGTTGCTGCATCCTGCTACAATGCATTTCTTAGGCATTTTCAGATAAGCCTCAATATCCAAGCAAATAGAACTTTGTTTTACTAGCAAGTCAAAGGCTCTGCATGTAAACCATGCACGTTCGTACTTTGCACTCCGTGCTGTGGTCTACATGTGACGTCATGACCCGATAGGCACGTACGCCAAACGCGCGCTCCGCTATAAATAACTTTTTTAGGAGTTGTATGGAACGCCGATGCGAAAAGAGCCAACAAATTGCATGTGTGTATATCAATAAAGGCACATATTCAAAGCTATAAACCTGAATCAAAGCCGCGATTTTACTATACATTTAAGTAAAATCTCGCACCACATCCAAATACAAACGAGCTCAACAAGCATAGACACAAACACACATGAGCAAAAACAGACGCACACGCGCGCGTACACACACACTCACACATGCACCAAACACACCCGTACCCGCACATACACGCCCACAGACTTACGCACACACACACACACACACACACACACACACACACACACACACACACACACACACACACACACATACACACAAAAACATTCATAATAGTTCTAATGAGGTAACATTGCAGAGAATATGTATAAACATTAATGATTAGTAATATACATGCACATGCACAAATTAAAGCACACCCGCACAGAAACAAACAAACACACAAACTAATAGACGACAATTCTAGATTTGGATATGGTTGTATGCGCATGCCCGTAATTTATTCTGTTGTCCAGGACAAAGATAATCAACATACCATACAACGTGATCTAACTACGACACACCCCGGCCGCCCCACCTCTTATTTAGTCAGGTATTTAAATTTGTAACTTTGTCAACTTTATCTAAATTCACTTGGAGCTGACACATTGTAACTTATTGTTTGGCTTATGGAAGCAGAAGTATTAAATGAATCGTGATGTTGTTCAGTTGTCCCCCTTATTACGGAGATATTTATGATTGAATTGTAAAGAGTTCCGGAATACTTTTCGATTGTAGTAAAAAACAATGGGCAGTAGGTAATACAATCTACCACTCCATTGATATGATATAATATAATATGTGTTCAAACTAGGTAGACAATGTTTGATTTTCTATGAAACTTTCCCACATCATTTAGAACAAATTACCCGATGGCATTGGTGTATGCATGAAGTTAAAAATAAATTCTTAGACAAATTGTACACAGTCCATGGATCACTTCAATGATGCATTTTCTTTTAAAGGGAAAGTTGAGTTTTGGTAGAGAGGGCGCTAGACTACTTAATTGGTTTGTGAGGTAATGAAAAACTGAGTGTAAAATTTGAAAGAGCATAATATTTAAACAATAAAATCATCTTTGTTTGATCAAAATCGGTTCAGAAACGGCTGAAATATCCATAAATATAACAATTTGTAATAAACCCGGGGCCCGGGTTTATTAGAGAATTTTGAACCAGCCGTTAAAAATTCAAAAAAAATGCTTCCTCTTTTCAAAAAGTTACAAAATAGGTATTTAAATAGTTGTTGGTTATTTCTCTATCTAATCACTATTTCAACAAAGCATCACATGCACAATATTTTATTCAAAATGGTTGAAACCGATGAGTGTTTAGAGAGCGCCCTCTTACGTTTTAACGGCTCTTTTTGAATGATAACATGATCTTTACTACGTCATTTGTAATTTTGTGTTCCTTTCTAGTTATAACTATTAGTTTGTAATGTAATGATGCAGGTTTTGGTTACTAAAATTCAGTTTCACTAAAACTGTACTCTCCTTACCAGAACTCAACTATCCCTTTAATGTTGATATCTCTAACGTCATGAGATAAACATACATTACATATTGTATAGACCGAACGTTGACCTACCGTTTTAGAATAGAATTTAGAATTTCTAGATTCTGCTAGGATCGAAAGCTAGGCTGTATACGACTCTCGTTTTAGAATAACGGTAGGGGGATAATATACTTTTCAATGAGGGAAATATGACGCGATTTACTTAAAATGTTGTTGCTTTCCAAACGTAACTTAGTTATAATTTGTTGGATGATGATTAGTTGATATCTTGCCTGAATGGGATATGATTCTACCCTTTGAATTCCCCAGATGAAGTAATTAGTTCAGCTCTAAAACGATATGTTCTTTCCTAGAAATTAAAGTAAGAGTTCACCCCAGGCGGATATTGTAGTTTCTCATGATTGAGAGGAGGTTAGTGGAGAGGGATGTGGGGAGGGTGGATGGGTCCGGAGGATTCGCCCAGCACACCTCGTGTGTTTAACCTTGCCCGGGGGGAGGGCAATCATAACCGTCGCAGTCGTGAGGCTTCTCTGCTGCACGAGCTACGAGGCGGCTGCGCCTCAGATCCGCTCCCTGGAGTCCATCGATGGACCACGAGCCAGCCTTGCCATCGCCATCAACGAGTTGGCCTTGACGTACGACGCGGACAAGTTTACCTATTTTGATAATACGATGAAATAACTTATACAATACTTGTCTAGTAAGTGATTAATTACTGACGAGCGCACAATCTGTCATGACAGAAATGTAAATGGATAATACAGTTTTAGGCAAACAGAATTTCAGTAAAACTATTAAACTGATAAGTGATCTGTAAAAACCAACCGTTATAATTCAGTTATACTTGAATGGTAGTAAAATATATAAAGGGTTAAGTAAAACGGTTGTTTTCATCAAAACAAATAATGATAATAATTCCAAACGGATATGGATATTTCAGCTGTTTCTGAACCGATTTTGATCAAACAAAGCTGTTTCTTTCTTTAGCATTGTGTGCTCTTACACATGTTACGCTTAGTTTTTCATTACCTCACACATAATGTTCCTCGTAGTGCCCTCTAAACTGAACTACCTCTTTAAAATGTATATACCTGCCCTTTCAGTTAAACAGTGTCTATTGAAATTATTCAAGAACGGGAATAAAAAATCGGGTAATGATTGATGCAATAAAAACTAGAATTGTAATACTTGTTTAGAACAAGTATAGGTGGGCTGGTCGAACTAAAATTAAAGACATAATCAAGGGCTTATTTGAGATAGCTTATTGTCTCAGCTACAACATACTCGAAGTTCAGCGTAAACGAAGCTAAAACGAAGAAGATATTGGTCGCGAAAGACGGGAATGTAGAATCCAGTTTTGAAAAAAAGTCATGTCCCATAGAGAATACACGCAAAATGTTAAAAAATGACATGCCTCCTTAAATCGCAAAAATACGCCATGATGCCTTTGTCAAAATGAAAAATCGTGGTTATTTATTTGTAGAAAATTGTCTGAGCTAGAACATATCAAAATTTGGAAGAAAATCGATCAACATTTACAGAGATACAATCAATTTTCCAAAAATATGCTGACGTCATAATATGCAAATTGAAATTTTGAGTTCGGAGGCCATTATGATGACGCCATGAGTTAATTGAGGGTCAAATGAGACATGAAATCATATCTCCGACTCATAATCTATCCAAATATGAAAAAAAACTTGGGAGTTCCCATCCATTCTGAAGAGTTACAATGAATTTTGTATAGGCATGTTTTTGCCCATATATGCTATGTATTACAAGAGCTCGCGCGCACGGACATGTTTCTTGAACGGAAGCTCATTGCGTTTTTACTAGTCAGAAAAAGGTGAACAAGGTATCAAAATGCTTGGAAAGATGGGCTAAATATGATAACAGAGAAAATTCGGCGATTCTATGTTGCAAAATGCCAGTACGCGCGAAAACGCGCGCGCATGCGCGTGTGCGCGTTTTTTCGTAAAATGCTTAAAATGGCCTAAAACGTATCCAAAATGAATTTGCGACGATTTTGAACATTTTAAAATTTTGCGCGCGCGCTGACGCGCGCACGTACGCATGCGCGCGCGTTTTTTGTCCTGAAATTGACCGGACGGATATTGACCTTGATCATGATAAATATGAATGAGAAACAACTTTTCGTTATGAAGATATGATCATGAGAAGATATTCAGAAAATTTTACAAAATGGCGCCTAGATGACGTCATCAGTCAAGGTCAGGGTTCAAAACCTTATTTTGCTTTGTCCATATGCCTATATATATGTGTGCCAAATTTCAAGGCACTTGATTGAGCCATTTTCAAGTTATCTTGCTAACAAAAAAGTGATTGGAAATAAGAAAAATAAAGAATAATAAATAAAGGCAATTCTAACGAAATTATGAGGTGGTCTGTATGATGTACAGCCCACCTAAAAAGAACAACATTCAATTATAAACTGAATATATCGCCGATACGTATCTATGTCTATGTAGAAAGAAGCTAACAAGCTAAACAGCAGCATTGGAAAGGTAACGGCAAGCATCAGTCGACATTGACCAACTAAGTGATGCATATTGTTGAACAAAATTGCTTTATATTGGAAATTCTGAACCTTAATGTTCGCCGGTATAAGAACCTGTCGTGACTTAGTTGGTTTTTACTTCGCATGTTTGTTTGCTCAAATCGTCAGTTTAAAAGTCCGATTACTCCAAACAATAAAATAAGTCAGTATATTTCATTCATTTTTTGGGCAATTAAAGCGTTTAATTAATTGTGTGTGTGTTGGACGATTCCAAATGCTGCAAATTAGCTTCACTTATACTGATATCTTATAATAATCTACTATGAATTCGAATATAGAGGAAACTGACCAGCTTTATTTTAGATGATTAAAAATGAGCAAAGAAAAATAGGCTTCGCCTAGAATCGAACATAGGACCTCCGGATTGCGGCTAGACCGGTGCTCAACCATTCGATTAGTCAGAAGCTATATAAACCGGGCACTATCCCAAAGATAATTCAATCAACGTTTTTAAAGCGCGCGGGATCACACGAAGTGATGTGGCTTTTTATATATTTGAATTCAAATACAGGGTGGCCCAGAAATAACGGAACGGGGTGCTTGCTATAATGAAGACACATGATGCCCGTCATAGCAACTAGTAACGTTCAATGCGTGCGCCATTGTTAGTACACCTTCTTCTCTATACACAGCTGAACGCACACTCACAATGGCGCACGGTTGATCGTTACTCGATGCAGTATGGCGGGCATCATGAGTCGTTAGTATGGCAAGTACCCCGTTCCGTTATTTCTGGGCCACCCTGTATAGAGGAAACTAACTACAAATATTTTAGATGATTAAAAAGAAGCGAAGAGAAATAGATTTCGCCCGGAAACTGGAAATGTAATCAAGTTCTTTAAACACACAACTAACGAATGCATTTCTGAACATACTCTAGATTGTTTAAAGGGGTAGTACAGTTTTGGTAAGGCTGAACTTTAGTAACCAAACCCGGACATTAACATTATAAACTAATAGTTATAACTCTACCATGCTCGAAAGGTATACAAAATTACAAACGACTAAATAAAAAGCCTGTTATCATTCAAAAAGAGCCATTAAAACACAAGAGGGCGCTTTCTAAAAAGGCATTGGTTTCAACCATTTTTCATACAAAATTATGCATGCGATGTTTTATTGAAATAATGATTAAATAGAGAGATCATCAACAACTATTTAAAAAACGCTTTTGAAAATGTTTGAAAAAGTGCAAGCATCTTTTTAATTTTTTGAAAAAATCATCTAATTATTTGGGCCCCAAATAATTATAAGATCAGATATATTTATTGTCATTTCAGCCGTTTCTGTGTCGATTTTGACCAAATAAAGTTTATTCTGCCATTAAAATTGCATGTTCTCTCAAATTCGACACTCTGTTTTTCATTACCTCACAAGAAAGTGTGATGTGCGGCGCCCTCTCTACAAAAACTATACTACCCCTTTAAATGTCATTTTGAACGTTGTTCATTTATGTTCGTGAGTAGGTGTGTAAGTTGCAAACAGTAATTACCATCTTCGAAAATTTACTTTAAAAAATAGTTACAAAATTAAAGAAAAATAGCGTATTACATGAAACAAATTGCATGCATAGATAGGGTCAACATTTTAAAGTGAAAATTAAGGCTTACACTATTTATAAAAGCATTATTTAAAATGAAATGAAGAACGGTGCAGTGCATTATCACTAACATTGCGTATAACATGTTTAAGTTAGATCCATAAGTATTTGCTAATAGTGGGATCGATATTAAGCAACATTATCAACTCTATTGTAAAATATAAATTGCAATATCATTGCAGTAATTATGTTTCTGTGTTTGTAATGGTTGAATAAATCAATCAAATCAAATCAAAAGATACATTCCATATTAACTATACAAAATAAAAAAGAGCATCATAATTATTGCTAAAAGAACAAATCACTAAACTAACCTTGTTGGATGAACAGGAGTCCAACCACGAACAGGACAATGAAAACACTGCTGAGTCTTGCCATGATGACAGATTACGTTCTCTATCTCGACAGCTCGATGTCAAATGAAATAGTGATTGCTTGGAGAGGATTGCTTCCACTTATAATATAAACATCTCTACACCAATTTCGCGTGTGACGGGAGGGCGCTGTTGACAGTCAATATGGCTGCGCCTGAATAATTTTTCTCTGGGCAATCTGACGGTTTTCGGTGTTAATAAAGACTGTGGATCGAGTAATCTTCACATCTGATTTGTTATTTGGATCATACTTATTGACTGGAATGCGAAAATGGATCAGAAAAGACATCCTGCTGATCAGCAAGACACAACTTCGGTGTCGCCATTTCAGCCCTCCAAGAAGTTGAAATCGTCTACGGAGAACGAGCCAGGTGCCCCGCGGGGCGAGCAGGCGGGGAAGCAGGTCAGTAAACAGCTATCGTACACTGACGAACCGGCCACGGCCGCTGATAGTGAGCCACCTCCCCGTTGGTTCATTCGATTTATGAAAGATTTTGACAATAAGTGGGAAGAAAGATTCTCAAAAAGATTGGATGACTTGACGACCAAAGTATTAGAACATGATGACACCATTGCCGGTGTTACTCACCAGCTGGAAATAATGGAACATGAGGTAAAGAATCTCAAAAAGGAAAGAAATGATCTGGTGTCAAAACTTGATGATCTGGAGAATAGATCGAGGAGGAATAACCTCGTCTTCCATGGAATCTCTGAGTCCCAGAATCAGAATGAGAACTGCCAGAATCTTATCACCAAGGAACTCCTTGTGGATTTCGTAGGACTTTCACCTGATGACTTCAAAGTGGAGAGATGTCATCGCACTCCAAGCTCGCGCATGAATCCAGCTCCTGGAACCAAAGACCGCCCCAGGCCCAGGATCATCCATGTGGCGTTTAGCTCTTATTCTGAGAAGGAGCTTGCACGCAAAGCCTGTGTCCAGAAATTCAGAGCCACCAAGTTCAAGGACGGTAAGATCTTCGTCAGTGATGATTTTTCCAAGAGGATTCTCAACAAGCGAAAAGACAAAATGGACACATTTCGACGCCTAAAGGAAGAGGGGAAGAAACCATTCTTTCTCTACCCAGACCGTGTCGGTTTCAGAAGCAAGGAGGGGAAATTGCATCTAGTCGAATAAGGACAGATCTCTCTGCATGGAAAATACCGAAACTATTCTGATCACAAGCTTTCTTTTTTTTCTTCTGTTGCTGTGTTAACATTATAAACTCAAAAAAGTGGAACAATGATTGGATCAATTTGTTGCCAGTCACAAAAAGGACGATATAAGAATTGTGTACTGTTTTGTTTCATTGAGTAATTTTGTTTTTTCTTTTTAATTTTTGTTTATAACCTTTGCTCTTGTTTAAATACAAATTGTATTTTGTAATCACCAAAAGATATGGTCCTAGTCTCCTAGATTAGACTTAATGAAAGGATGTTGAAGATGACTCTGTCTCTACCTTTCTATTTTTTTAAAATTGTTGATAGACACCGTTGGATACAATGTTCTTGTTCATTCCCTTTTTTCTGCACTTTTGGTCAGGGCTGTTTTTTGATTTGAAGCCCTTTCCTATGTTATCTTGTGCACTTGCGCGCTCTTTTTTGTTTGCTCTTCAATGGTTTTTTGTTTTTTTTGTTTTGTTATGCACTAATCATCTCAATCTCTTCAAATGATACTTTACTTAATGAGTTGCAGCTTCTATTTATAATGATGTTGGAAGTTGTTGTTTCATATCGGCAGTCACCTTGCTTCATGTACATTTTAGATTTATATATTGATTTAGAATACTTGATATTAGTTATTCTCCAATCAAAATTATGGAGTTAAAATTAATAACTTTTAATTGTAGGGGGTTACAAGACTATGTTAAAAGGCGGAAAATTTTTCATTACTTACGAACTCTCGAGAGCGACATAGTGTTCCTTCAAGAGACTCACTCTTCTAAAATAGATGAAACTTCTTGGAAACAACAATGGGGGGAGAACATATGGTTTTCAAGTTACACTTCTAATAGTAGAGGAGTAGCCATTTTAATTTCTAATCGTGTATCTCTGACTTTTAATTCAATGTATAATGATCCAAATGGTAGATATTTGATAATATCCGCTAATATAAATGATGTACCCTTGATATTGCTTAATGTGTATGGTCCAAACAATGATGACCCCGAGTTTTTTCTTGAGGTTTTTAGTAAGCTGGATCAATTTGATTATTCTTCAATATTATGTGCTGGAGATTTTAATGTAGTTTTGGGGCCCTTGGATTATCAGGGAAGCAAGGAGATGCACTTTAATGTGAAAGCGAGTAATATGTTATTAACTTTAATTGAGGAATTTAATTTGTGTGACATTTGGCGTAATTTTCACGAAAATTTTAAGCAATATTCCAGACACCAAAAGAATCCTAAAGTTTTATCTAGACTTGATTTTATTCTTGTTTCTGAAAATTTCGTTACAAATTGTTTACAATCTAAAATAATTCCAGGCATTCAGTCCGACCATTCTGCTGTTACATTGAAATTTAAAGGAGTTCAGCCTGTTAGAGGTAGATCATTTTGGAAACTTAATTGTCAATATTTACACAATGATATAGATTTTATTAATATTATTAAGGAAAAAATTGAAGAATTTAAAGTTATTCATGTACAATCTACTTGTAATCCAAATATTTTATGGGACGCTTTAAAATGCACGATAACAGGAACGTGTTTGGAATATTGTGCTAGGAAAAAGAAAGAAAAACAATTTGCTAAAAAACAATTATTGAAAGACATAGAAGAAATTGATAAGGAGTTAAGTAATGATATACATAATGAAGACCTTATTGTTGAAAAAGAGTCCTTAGTCCAAGCATTAAATGATACCTTAGAAGAAGAAACAAGAGGTCTTATTATTCGTTCTAGAATGAGATGGGCTGAAGAAGGAGAAAAAAGTTCAAGGTATTTTTGTAATTTAGAGAAAAGAATGGGTGAAAAGAAGAGTATTTTTACAGTAAAAGATGAAAATGAAAATGTTTTTGTAAATCAACAAAAGATCCTTGAACAAATTTATTCTTTTTATTATAGCTTGTATAAAGAGAAGCATGATTGTACTCAAGATAGAACTATTGATAATTTTTTAGACTCTATAGAAACTCCCAATTTGAATGAAGCTGATAAAGTTTTTCTTGATGAACCAATTTCTAAACAAGAATTATATGAGACTGTTCTTTCTATGAAACACAATAAATCACCTGGTTTTGACGGTCTGCCTGTGGAATTTTATATTGTATTTTGGAAGGACATATCAGACATGCTTTTGAGTTCATTTAATTTTTCTTTACAAAATGGATTAATGTCGTCCTCCCAAAGAAATGGAGTTATTACTTTGATCCTTAAAAAAGATAGAGACAGTTATTATTTGAAAAATTATAGACCCATATCTCTTTTAACAGTTGATTATAAAATTTTAGCTAAAACTATTGCAAACCGGCTTAAAAAAAGTTTGTTATATTTAATTCACTCAGATCAGTCTGGTTTTTTAAAAGGAAGAAATATTGGAAATAATGTTCGTTTGATTATTGATATGATTGAATACACAAAAGCAAAGAATATTCCGGGTGCAATCCTCCTCCTTGATATTCAAAAGGCTTTTGATAGTGTTTCTCACAAATTTCTTTTTTGTATTCTTAAAAAATTTAATTTTAGTGATAAATTTATTAATTGGATTAAAGTTTTTTACTCGGAAAGAAAAAGTTATATAATTAATTATGGTAATTTGACTAAACCTATTGATATGCAAAGAGGTATTTTCCAAGGGTGCCCCATATCCCCGTACTTATTTTTATTAGTTATTGAATGTATGGCCATTGCTATCAGACAAAATTCTAACATTAAAGGAATCCCTGTTGAAAATAAGGATTTAAAAATTTCTTTATTGGCTGATGATTCAACTTGTTTTATTGATGGTTCAGAGAATTCATTCCAATCTTTGTTTGATACAATTGATTTTTTTTCTGAGAGCTCTGGTTGTAAACTTAATATATCCAAATCAGAAGCAATATGGATCGGCTCAAAAGAGGGTTCCCCGTCTCAACCATTTTCTGAGAATGGCTTGAAATGGAATAAATTTACTTTTAAAACATTGGGTATTCATTTTTCTTTGAATATAAAGCAATTATATGAGCTTAATCATAAAGTAAAACTCAAATCTATTGAAAGCACTTTGAATTGCTGGCGAGCAAGAAATTTATCTCTTGTCGGGAAGATCTGTGTGATAAAGACCCTATTGCTGCCACAGCTTTTGTACTTTTTTTCAGTACTTTGTATAAAATTACCAAAATCTTTTTTTAAACAATTGAATACTTTATTGTTTAAGTTTATTTGGAACAATGGCAACGATAGGGTCCAAAGACAGTTAATGTGCAACGATTTTTCTTTTGGTGGTTTACGTATGATTGACCCCTATAGTTTTTGTCTGGCACAAAAGATGTTATGGGTAAAATTGTTATTAGATGATAATTATGAAAGTTTATGGAAGACTATTGAAATTTCTCTTTTAAATGGTTTTAGTACTAAGAAGGATATGTTATGGCAAACATATGCTCCTGTAAGTGTTCTTGATAAATTATCCTCATCTCAATTAGCAGAATCACTCCAAACATGGTATTTATTTAGAGAAAAGTTTGTTAAATTAGAATGGGATATCCCGTTCTCATCTCTTGGTGATTGTCAATGTATTTGGTATAATAAAAACATTAATTCAAAATCAAAACAATATTTCCTTTATCAAGACTGGTTAGATAAAGGAATTATATTTATTTTTGATTTACTTAACCCTCCCCATCCTGGCGGTAAATTATTTGAAGAACTTGTCTTAGATTTTGATATTAGTCCACAGGATAGGAGGAAGTATAATTTTTTAATGAAAAATATTCCAGAAGATTGGCTGGGATTATCAGGTTTAACACCAAATATAATATTTGATGAAATGAGGGCGAAACTTCTTAGTACTAAGAAAATTCCAAAATATGTTTATGGTGTTATATTAGATTCTTGTATTCCTGAAAGGCAAATAATTTTTTGGAGAAATTTTTATGACCCTGATCAAAAGAATTGGGAAAAAATTCATGTTAATAATTTTAAATCCACCATTATCACACGTATTCGTTCTTTTTATTTTAAATTATTCCATAGAGCAATAGCTTTAAATGAGTTTTTGTTTAAAATAAAAAGAAAAGATTCCCCGAATTGTGCTTTTTGTAATATAGCCCCAGAAACTTATACTCATTTGTTTGTTGAGTGTCCTGTGGTCAAGCCCATCTGGGATAAGACTATTAAGGTTATTGAAGAGAAGACAAAGCAAGCTTTGAACCCTACAATTTTTGAAAAAATGTTTGGTTTTGATAATGATAAATTTCTTACGTACTTGTTTCTTTTACTTAAATATTATATTTATATATGCAAATTCCAAAATAAATTACCATCCTTTGAAGGCTACAAAACATACACTGTTAGTAATAAGGATTTGGAATATAGTATTGCTAAAAAGAATAACAAGCTTGTCCTTCATTTTAAGAAATGGAAGTTTAAATTATGATCACTCAAAATATTGTAAATGGTAATTTCATTGTCTGTAATATGTTATATTTTGTTATATTTATGCTTGAAGTATTAGTGTTGAAGATGACTGCCAACACACTAGGTACTGATTAGGCATCGCTGTAGGTTGTGCAATGCTTACTCAATCCTGGTTGTACTACATTTTTGTATTGTTATGTACATTGTATTGTTATGTACATTGTATTGTTATGTACATTATATTGTATTGCTGTGTGCATCTGCAGCGTGCCTTTTCTAACGATATTTGGCCCATAGTTTCGAGAGAGTTTCCGTGACCCCCCGCTGGTCCCCCGTGCTCCTGCTGTCCGGGTGGCCTTTGCATCTTTCCCGCCCCGAGGGTGGGGGCGGCTCCACTTTATTACAATGAGAAGGTGTTGCTTTCTGTGTATGTGTGTGTGTGGGGTGTGTGTGTGGGTGCGTGTGTGCAAGTGTGTGGGGTGGGTGTGTGTGTTTGTGTGTGTGGTTTGGCTTCAGCCGACCAAGTGTGTAAACTACCACAGGGTTAATAATAACAATGTAGAGGTGGAGTCGGCCCCGTCGGTGGAGTTGCGGGATGGATTCGATGGTTACTTGGTTGGCTTGTGCGCGGGGTGGCCGGTGGTCTGTTGCGGGTGCTCTCCCAAGCTGCATTTGCTGCCAGTGTTTGAAATTTTGTGTATTTTTTTATTTTTTATTTTTTTCTCTTTTTTTTTTATTCATATTTGATTTTCCTTGTAATTTTTCCAATCTTTCTCAATCGTTTGTAAATATTATGATGTTGTTAATTCAATAAAACATATAAATATAATTTTAAAAAAAAAAAAAAAAAAAAAAAATTTCGCGTGTGACTTAAGATCACGTTAGTGCACAAAAGGCATTGTTAGTTATGACACTAATTTCATTGTGAAAGTTGTTAACTTTGGTCAAATTGCATGTAACATCGTGTGATAACATCTGGCCATTTGAATGAGTACAATTAGCATATCAAGTTGACGACACTTATTTATTGTGCAAGTTGTCAACTTTCGTCAAATTGAATGTAACACGTTGCGTGTCACATCCGATCAGTTTAAAGGGATAGTTGAGTATTGGTCAAAGTTAACTTTAGTAACAAAAACCTGCACCATTACGGTACAAAGTAATAGTTATAACTTCACCATGCTCGAAAAGTATACACAAATACAAACGACTAAGTAAAACCCCTGTAATCATTCAAAAAGAGCCGTTACAACTCAAGAGGGCGCTATTTAAAAAAAATCATTGGTTTTATCCTTTTTTCATACAAAATTGTGCATTTAATGTTTGTTAAAATAATGATTCAATACGGTAGAGAATTATCATCAACGAAGTTTTAAAAATCTATTCTGATTTTTTTCAAAGTAGTTTTCGAGCATTTTTTGAAATTTTTCTAAAAAGTCTAAATATCGCCCAGTGATTGCCGGTGAAGAACATTTAGAATAAAAAATATATTTATGGATATTTTAGCCGTTTCTGAACCAATTTTGACCAAATAAAGTGTATCCTGTCATTAAAATTGTATGTTCTTTCGAATTTGACAGTCAGTTTTTCATTATCTCACAAAGAAATATCGGGGGCACTTCGGGAAATACCAATACTCAACACTACCTTTAATACATACAATAATTATCAATGCACCAATGCCCTACAGCTGCTGGTTTTTAACTTGTTTGTTTTTCCGACCATAGTCATGGTAAAGTTAACGATATGACTTTCGTGTCATTGGCGTCATTCAATTCTCAACATATCGCATATCACGACTGACACCCTTACTAATAACTTGTAATGTAAAATAAACGTTGTACAGTTTCTACAGTTTGTATGAACAACGATCGCCTGGTTGTGAAGATTAAAGGGATCTAGTAACTTTGTTGACAAGTTGTGAAAAAAAGTGATGACTGGTTGATAAAAGGTATATTGTTGGGATGTGATATGTCAACTGAGTAATTTGTGAAGATTTTCACGTTAAAATTGTACATATTATGGGCAAGAAATTAAACAAAATGCAACTGATATTTGCTAATTTATTGCACTAACTTTACAACTACATGCACATAGTTATAACTTTCCATCGGATAATAATATTACAAATCAGAAGACTTCAATCGTAAATGTATTGCTAACGAAAGGGAAATTCGAAAAACCAAAAGCTGCTCCATGCGTATATTGGTAATACGAATGCAACAAGGTATAAGGGAATCAGTAAAGTTCTAAGATATATTTGAACAATGTTAATAGACCCCTTTAATCGCTACATTTTGCGCGTCACACACATCACATGGTGGCAACCAGTTAGTCATGGCTCCAATTATACTGCTTTCACACTGCATACCGTATAGTAATGTTCAGAGTTGATGGTGCTTTGCTTTGATAATAAATTGATAAAAATGTCCGTACATAGTCGTATGTCATATTCATAGTTTCTCGGGTAGAATTGTCCACTTAAATTGCCGTTTCGTGTCCAATAACACAATTTCGTAGCCCCAAATGTGATTTTTTAATGCTCGAACGCGACATGCGTTCTGCCCAAAAAGGCTACGCGAGAAGAGAGTTTTAGTGATACTAACGGCTCACAATAATCAATATGTTAGTTCAGTTATGTTTGCCGCCCTCTCTAGAGTGCAATGTGCCACAATCTGTGATCGCATTGCCAACCTTCCACTGACTTTGTACATGATTTTGCATATTTGTTCATTCTTTTTGGAAATCACTTGAGACTAATTGAGGAAGCGATCCCTTAAATGCATGCTTAATTAACAAATCTAAATATAAGTGGAAACACTGGCGTACTGATTGGGGGCTGTGGGAGGGAGGGGGAGGGCTGATGGGGTTGCTCCTGCCCCCCAAATAAGCGTTCAATCATGGCTTATTCGATACCAGTGATTTAGAATAAAGTATTTCTTTAGACAAGCTAACTCAAATTTGACTTCATGTCAAAGTCAAATGTCCTTCCTAAGTATGCACCAGATGGCATAATTTCAAGTTAAACATTGCAAAAGCACACTTACATACAGTGCTCCCTTTCTGCTAATGCTCCCTTTCTGCTAATATAAGATTTTGTACAGTTCCAATGAGGTTGACTTGGTTATCACTGATATTATTCCTTTAGCCAAATCTCTACCATATCGCATTACATCCATCTAAAAACAAACTTAGACATATATAACACACATACACAGATGAATATATACATGAAATATATGCACACATACACAAAACTCTCCAAGAAACAAGCACACAACTAGAATGGTGGGCAAACATTATTAAGGACAACCCGATATTCTGCTTAACGAAAACAATCCTTTAATTGTTGTTGTTTATCGTTGACATGGTTGTTGTCAAACAGTCGTAGACCCGGGGCAATACGATAACTACTCTTTTACTTCCGAAGTGGACAGTTTTACGATGATTCCTTAAGTAAAATATCGCACCACATCCAAATATACGAACAAGCTCAACAAGCATAGACACAAACACACGTGAGCAAAAACACACGCACACGCGCGCGCACACACACACACACACACACACACACACACACACACACAGACATACTCCAAACACTTACACATACGCACACACACATACTCCAAACACTTCAATTTCAATTTTCAATTTCAATTTATTCTTGCTTCCAACAAAACATTACAAATGAATAATGATAATTTGCACAAAATAGTGATATACATATTGGAAACAAGAGGGGTCCACTGAAAAGCAATGCTTGTACAATTGTGGAACCCTCAAATAATAGTTAGGTATATTGTACATTTAAATTAACACATTCTAGACTACAACAACATAAACAAATATAGAGAGGGAAAAGGGGGAAAAGGGGATGCCAACAGAGACCAACATGGGACAAGAGAGAACTTTACATGACACAAATAGGAGAAGACGCACACAATACAAACAATGAGACACTGCCAAAAGGAAGTGAGAGATCGGAGGTACAAATGTATGTAAAAGATAAGCTGCAAGTGGGGTTCAAGTGAAAATAAGGAAAAAGACTTGCGCATAATAGAATGGAACAATGCATGAGAAGGCACAATATATAATATCAGATTACATTTTGAGTCCGCGAGTAAAGAATGACCTTGTTTAAGGATGACGTAAGCACGAAATAAGAGTAAATGGGAGATATAATTCAATGATGTTTATAAGATTGTAATAAAAACAATTTAAATTTTTTCTTAAAGATATTAATCGATGGAGCATTTTTTATTTCATTACTTAAAGAATTCCATAATTTAGGACCTTCATATATAAATGTATTTTGAGCAAGTAGGGTCCGCAAGAGAGGTAAATGAAATTCTTCAGAATGTCTAGTTGGATAATTATGAACTGAACTATTTTTAAAAAACATTTCTTGAAAAACAGATGGTAGCATGTTATTATTATAATTATACATAAATTGACCAAGTTGAAATAAAAATAGGTCTTTTACCTTCAGTATCTTATTTTCAAAAAATAAAGAGTCAGTATGGGAGCGAAAAGGGGAATTACAAATAATACGAATAACCTTCTTTTGTAATAACAACACTTTATCTAATAAAGTTTCATGTGTGTTTCCCCAAACTAAAATACCATAATTTAAGTATGGGAGTATCAAAGAACTATAAAGCATAATTAGTGAAGTAAAGCCATGTTTTTACTTTATAAATAATACCAATATTACGAGAAATAGTTTTACAAATATTATCAATATGATATTTCCAAGAAAGGTTACTATCAACCGTTACACCCAGAAATTTAATGAATGAAACACGCTCCAATGGGGTGTTTTCAAAAACTATGTTAGCCGGTAACGAAAAATCTATAGATTTACTAAACAACATATATTTCGTTTTCTGGAGATTCAATGATAATTTGTTCGCTCTAATCCATGATAAAATATGACTCAATTCAATATTAATAATTTCAACTAATCTATGAGAATCCGTATGAGAAAAAAAAATTTGTATCATCAGCAAAAAGTACGAATGACAAAATTTCGGACGATCGACAGAAGTCATTAATATATAAAATAAATAAAAGTGGGCCTAATATACTACCTTGTGGAACACCACAATTTATATTACGGGGAGCTGAAGAGTTATCATTTAAACATACATACTGCCTTCTGTCTGAAAGATAGCTCCTGAACCACTCCAAGGCCAACCCACGTATACCATAATGTGAAAGTTTATAAAGTATAATCAAGTTAATCGTGTCGAAGGCCTTGGAGAAGTCCAGGAAAATGCCTATCGTATGAGACGATTTGTCGATTGCATGAGCTACCTTCTCAATAAAGGACAATAATGCGTGTACAGTATTGTGTTTTTCCCTAAAACCAAATTGGAGACTAGAACAAATATTGTTATTTTTTTAAAAAGGATACTGTACGAGAATATATTATCTTTTCTAAAATTTTTGAAAAAGAGGATAATAAGGAAATCGGTCGATAATTATTTACATCTAATTTATCGCCCTTTTTAAACAAAGGAATTACTTTGGCAATTTTCATAGAGTTTGGTACCTGGCCATATAATACAGACAAGTTAAAAATATGAACGAGAGGATCCACAACAGAAGGTATAATGCCCTTTAAAATAAAACTGTTAATTTCATCATGGCTAGAACTTTTCTTAGAATCAAACTTACACATACGCACACACAAACACACGTCCACAGACTTACGCACACACACACACACACACACACATACAAACACACTAATACACACAAAAACATTCATAATAGTTCTGAGGTAAAATTGCAGTGAATATTATGTATAAGCATTAACAAGGTGAAAGAAGAAAAAATGTATAAGCATTAATGATAAGGGATCTAGTAACTTTGTTGACATGTGCAAAAAGTGATTAATGGTTGATATGTATATTGTTGTTATCCGATATATCCACTGTGTGTTGTGTGACAATTTCAAGTTTAAATGGACGTTATTATGGCCGAGTAATGAGCAAAAATGCAAAGTGATATTCACTAACTCATTGCACTCACTTTGTACATGGTTTCCGTGGTCCAGCGGATAATTTAAAATCTGAACACTTCAATCGTGATATTTTTTTAACAAAAGGGAAATTTGAAAAACCGAAACCTGTCCCATGCTTTTTTTGTTAATACGAATACAACAAGGTATGAGGAAACCGCTATAATTCCAATTGGATTTTGAGGATTTGGACAATGTTACTAAGTCCCTTTAATATGCACGCAAATGCACAAAAACACACCCGCACAGAAACAAACAAACACACACAATAATAGACGACAATTCTAGATTTGGATAAGGTTGTATGCGCATGCCCGTAATTTATTCTGTTGTCCAGGACAAAGATAATCAACATACCATACAACGTGATCTAACTGCGACACACCCCGGCCGCCCCACCCCTGTTTTAGTCATGTAATTAAAGTTGTAACGTTGTCAACTTTATCTAAAATCACTTGGAGCCGACACATTATTTATATTGTAACCTATTGTTTGGCTTGTGGAAGCAGTAGTATTAAATGAATCGTGATGTTGTTCAGTTGTCTCCCTTATTACGGAGATATTTATGATCGAATTGTAAAGAGTTCCGGAATGCTTTTCGATTGTAGTAAAAAAACAATGGGCAGTAGGTGATACAATCTACCACTCCATTGATATGATATAATATAACATTTTTTTTCAAACTAGGTAAACAATGGTGTTTTTCTATGAAACTTTCTCACATCATTTAGGACGAATTACCCGATGACATTGGTGTATGAATGAAGTCAACAATATTTTTGTTGACAAATTGATACAGTCAATGGATCACTTCAATGATAAATTTTATTTGTATTTGTATAGCTCTAACGTCATTAAATAAACATACACATATTGTTTTGGAATATCATTAAATTAGAGCGAACGTTAGCCTGCCGTCGAATAATAACGGGTGAAAAGTTAGAGAAAAATCTCAAGAATCGAAAATATGTCGCGATTTAACTAAAATGTTGTCGCTTTCTAAAAGTACTCGATTATTATTCGTATCAGTCTTGGAAATAATTGCAAGGATTTTGCCCCAAATCGGAGATGATTCTAGCCAGTGAATTTGTCCTAAAAGAAAACTGTTGCAATGTATCCAGTCCCGACAATAGAAAATAAGTCGATTCCTTAGATCTAGTTAAGCTCTCAAAAGATATGAAGTGGCAGTTCACCAATGAATATTGTTGTTTATCAATGCTCGAGACGAGGTTAGTGGGGAGGAGGGGGGGGGGGGGGGGGGGGGGGGGGCTTGCAGGGTTAAGGCAGTACAGGGACAATAGGACTTGCCCTGTACACCTTATGTGTTGTCTGCGAGTTAATCGGACAAATTCGCTCCAGCCTCACAACTGCTAAAACTGCTGCAGATAATGGCTGCTGCACGAGCTATGCGGCGGCGCCTCAGACCAGTGCCAGGAGGGATGATATCTTCAATATCTTCGGGCGACTCATTCCCTTTGCCACCACCGTTACCCCCGTTCACACCTGTTTTGATTATACGATGAAAAAAACAAAATGCAATACGAGCATGTGAGTAATTGAAGAACGCAACATGTGTCGTAACAAAATGTCATCAATTTAATGGGATTTAGTAACATTGTCCAAATCCTCAACATTTACCATGTTTACTTGGAACTCTTGCGGGTCTAGCATTCCTTCTTGTATTTGTATTAACAATATAATCATGGGACAGGTTTTGGTTTTTCGAATTTCCCTATCGGTAACAAGATTTACGACTAAAGTGTTCGGGTTTTAACCTATCCACTGGATAGATAACCGTGTACAGAATCAGTGCAATGAGTGAGTGAATATCACCCTTTTTGCTCATTACTCGGCCATTTAACATTAATTAAACATGAAATGTTCGCACATTACACAGTGGCATAGGCGTATCCAGGGGGAGGGGGCGGGGTTGGAGGGTTCAACCCCCCCTTTTTTTTTTGGGGGGGGGGGGGTTCACCCCCCCCCCCCCCCCCGCCCCCCTTACAAATTGCAACTGGTCGCCAGGCCAAGATTTTGGATGGATCCCGGTCTCGGCTACGAATATTTTTGACGGACCCCCTCCCGCTTACACGACTCTCAATCATTGGTCTCTGTCTAGAAAATGTTTTGAAGGATTTTGGAAGGATCTCGGTCTCGGCTTCGAAAATTGCTGACGGACACCCCTCCCCCCCCCCCCCCCCCCTGCTTATACGACTCTCAACCAGTGGTCTTGGTCACGGCTTGGGAAAGTTTGATCGAAAAAATACCCCCCCCCCCCCCTCCTCCCTTGAAAAAATCCTGGGAACGCCAGTGCACAATCAGATATATGGGCATATCAGATCACAACAATATACTGTACATTATATCAACAATTCATTACTTGTTGCTTATTTTAACAAAGTTACTACAGTCAAACCTGCTTATGCGACCACCTGTCTATTGCGACCACCTGCTCATAATGACCGCTCTCTGGTCCCCCCTGAACAATCATGTGTTAAGCAACCTGCGCAATGCGACCACCTGCCTAACGCGACCAGCGACCAGCGACCACCCTATTTGGGTCCCGACGCACATACATGACATATAAACCGGTGTATAGCAACCACAAAATTAGCGCTTGAACGACCAAGGCACCAACTCGGTCGCCTCTGGTTGCTCAAAGCTCAAATGTTTAGCGTGTTAACATGGTCAATGCATAAAACAAACATTTAAAATGACAATGAACTTAAGACAGACCAACACCAAGTGCTTCGGACTCATAAATAAAGAATATTCGTGCCTATCACTACCTGATGGTGATACATAAATGCGTCGAACAAAGGCACTTCACTCAACATCACAGCATAATTTGACATCTAACAAATTTGTTAATCGCCGAGGTGGTGTGTTTCTCACTCTTTGCAATGATAATCCGTGCGCTTGTTACTACCAGAGAGGTGGGAAGACCAAACAATGCATCTTGACTTTATAACTCTGTTTGATCTGCAACGCTCACTAGCCGCCACTCCGCGCCCAGCGCATGCGTTTAAGTGTAGCTGATTCTCTCATGATGAGTAAATAATGACAAATTTGTATTTCACATATAAATATTATGCAAACATTTAATATCTCAACTTTGTTTACATGTGCAAAAAGTGATGAGTGGTAGATACAATGTATATTTTTGTTATCTGAAATGTCCACTAGGTGTTGTGTGAAAATGTCAAATTAAATGAACGTTATATGCCCGATTAATGAGCAAAAATGCAAAGTGATATTCACTAACTAATTGCACTCACTTTGTACATGGTTTTGACGATTCATTGGATTTGTTAACATTTGAAAACTTAAATCGTGAATATCTTTTTAACGAACGGGAAATTTGAAAAACCGAAACCTGTCCCATGCTTTTATTGCTAATACGAATACAACAAGGTATGAGGGACCCGCTGGAATTCCAATTGGATTTTGAGGATTTGGACAATGTTACTAAGTCCCTTTAAAATATAATGCCAATATAAAATTGTATTTGTTGTTGTTATGCATGCAGCAATTACTGAATGAAGCTATGGACACATGCGTGTATACAGATGCTAATTAATATGCAACTAGACATTCAAAATGGCCGCCAACATGTCTTATGCGACCGCCTGTCTATAACAACCACTTTTCGCCGGTCCCTTGAGCGGTCGCTATAGACAGGTTTGACTGGAGATCCCTTTCAACAGTGTACACGATGAAATAACTTATACATTCATAATTATCATGAAGGGTGGAAATGCAAACAAAAGAGAACTACAGAACAATTTTACCAATTCCAGATAATTGAGATTCAATATGCTGAACATGACAACAATGAGAAAATGTTACTGTGATTCACCTCTGTAAAATTATATGTTTACGTGAAATATTGAAGGTTTCATGTGTGATGATAGTATAAGTTTATTGTTTATCGGAATGTGCATAATCATAATAGTAGCATAATAGCATCTCATTATAGTCAACACTTGTATAATATTATAGTGAACAATTATTAAAATTATTAAAATCAGTTACCAGTGGATAGGATGGCAAACATCTTATGTAAATATTCAACTGCAATATTTGATTGGCCTATTTACTTATTTGTTTATTAACGACTTACAGAGTCGCCTTTTCAGTTAAACAAACGGTATAATATGGGGCCATGCATACACTTTCAACACATAGAATGTACAATTTCAAATACAAACAGATACAATACAAATAAAATACACATACATAATTTAAACAGTGAAGACAGTGAAGAACTAACGACTCCTCTTCACCAAGAAAAACAAAACTGAACGGTTATGTATTACTTAAAGTGGGGGATAATTATGAAAGTGTGTAATATTTTTAACTGCTAACATCGAAATAATGAAACAAAGGTTCGAACAGCTTTGAAACCTCTCAGGCACCTCAATTTTGCCGGAAAGAAGATCGATTCGTCTTGATGTCATTGTTCCATCATGCCCACAAAACAGTACTTTTCAGGCGCTTCTTGCTTTAAAGCATGCCGTATCACATAATCGTAAACAAAACAAATATTGATGATATTATTTGACATTGTACATTTGAATCTTTGGTTCTTTGTATCAGGTCAATCTGAAATAAATGTTCGATGTAAAACTGTAAACAAAAAATTCTAACCGTTATATTATTTGGAAGTCTATCGGTTCTCGCATAACTAATTGTATTTGTATTGCCAGTAGAAGCATGGGACAGAGTTTGGTTTTCAAAAAATGTGTATTCCGTTATAAACATAGCTATGATTGAAATGCTCAGATGTATAGCCATCTACTGGATAGGTAAAACTGTGCGCAAAGTCAATGCAATGAGCTAGTTAATATGACTGCAATTTCGCTCATTACTCGGCCATGAAATGTCATTACTTATTGTTGTGATTTATGTCCAATATCAGATCGCATAAATACAAATGTTTTAACCATTCATCACTTTCTACACTTGTCAACAAAGTTACTAGATCCCTTTAAAGAAAATCTGCTTAATTTGAGTAAAGACAAGTTGAATGTAAAATATATGAATATGATTGCAATTGACTGTTCTGATAATTCACAGCTATGCATTCACCAGTACACGTTTAATTCATCAAGCGTACATTTCATTTTTTTTTCTAAAAAGAACATTGCAATTATATATCTAAACGGGTTGATTAATGTTATGTTCTATGTCAGTTGATTATGATATAGTTATATCGTCACCACTGTTGTATGTGTTTATCTAGGTTGGTGATGAAACATAAATTGATAATATTCAAAGCATCTTGATATCATTATTATTTGAAATGGTTTTATAAAACACTAGTCATCAGAAAGTAAACAAAAACAGGCCCTCATATCACACCGATCGGTGATGTAACATTTTTTTTCCCTCTTTGTATCTCAGTTGACTGAATAACAAATGAACTACAAATAAAGTATACGTTGGCAGTAAGGAAAACTGAAAAGTGATAGAATGGTAGAATATGTTATCCAAAGAAACCAAAATATCTAAAGCTGCTACAAGCATACATATTGTGCATAGGTGTAAAAGGAATGTGAAACAAAAATAAAAGGAGTACATAAATAATACTTACATTACGAGAATATGTATGTTCTTGTAAAAAGAACATACAATAGAGAACCGTTTAATCCCTGCATATGCATATTATAAGCTATTTGGCAGGAATCGAAAATTAAGCAAAAGCCGGATACCATATTTAAACTATATGATAGGAAAAAAAAGAAAGTCACAACTCTTGCTTTAAAAAAAAATAAAAATCACCAACTAACCTTGTTGGATGAAGACGAGTCCAACCACGAACAGGACAATGAAAACACTGCTGATTCTTGCCATGATGACGGATTCGGTTCTCTATCTCGACAGCTCGATGTCAAATGAAATGAGTGATTGCTTGGAGAGGATCGCTTCCACTTATAATATAAACATCTCTACACCAGTTTCGCGTGTGACTTAGGATCACGTTAGTGCACAAAAGGCATTGTTAGTTATGACACTAATTGTATTGTGAAACTTGTTGTTAACTTTGCTCAAATTGCATGTAACATCGTGTAATAACATCTGGCCATTTGAATGAGTACAATCCACATATAAAGTTGTCAACTGTCGTCAAATTGCATGTAACGCATTGCGTGTCACATCCGATCAGTTTACAATCATGATCAATGCACCAACGCCCTACAGCTGGTTTTTCGTTTATTTTATTTTGTTCTCGATCATAATCATTGTAAAGTTAACGATATGACTTTCGTGTCATTGGCGTCATTCAATTCTCAACATTTCATATATCACGCAATAACCCCCTAACTAATTTTACAGTTTGTATATTTTTATGATGACAATGATCATCTGATTGTGACGATTAAAGGGATATAGTAACTTTGTTGACAATTTGTAACAAAAATTGATGAATAGTTTAGAAAAGGTTTTTTGTTAGGATGTGATATGTCAACTGAGTAATTTGTGAATATTTCACGTTAAATACATTATATGGGCAGGAAATTAACAGAAATGCAACTGATATTTGCTAACTCCTACACAGTTATAATTTTCCAGTGGATAATTACAAATCAGAACACTTCAATCGTAAATGTATTGTTAAAGAAAGGGAAATTCGAAAAAAACAAAAGCTGTTCCATGCGTATATTGGTAATACGAATGTAACAAGGTATGAGGGAATCATTAGAGTTCTAAGATATTTGTCGATTTGAACAATGTTACTAGACCCCTTTAATAGCCATATTGTTTTGTGTGCGCGTCACATACATGGTGACAACCAGTTATCATGGCGCCAATTATACTGCTTCCACACTGCATATAGTAATGTTCAGAGTTGATGGTGCTTTGCTTTGATAATAATTTATAAGAATGTCCGTCATACTCATAGGTTCTCGGGCAGAATTTACCATTTTAATTGCCGTTTCGTGTCCGAATACCGTACATTTATCGTATAATACTCTTTGCCCAATAACATAATTCCGTAGCCCCTAATGCTAGTTTTTCTAATGCTCGAACGTGACTTGCGCTCTGCCCCAAAAAGCTACAAAATATTAAAGAAAGTGTTTTGGATATGGCACACAATATACATTGGATATGTATATGGCCAATTAAAACTGCTAATTTCGGTGCTGAAATGAATCAAGTCGTACTTGCATGCAATTATGTAATGTGGTCTGTTATATTTAATTTAGAATTCATATTCTTTCGCTAGTATTTTTTTCTGCGAAGTTCCTGAGACTGTCCCGGCTTCGGCGTTGGTGGGGGTATTTTCACTTGTGACCACAGAAATACAATATAAATTGACATTCCGTCCGAGAAAATGGGAATAATAATAGGTATTTCATGATTTACAGTATTCTCCAAGATTCTCGATTCACTGTGCGATCTGTTTTCAATTGAATGCGGATGGCTTCAGTCTCTCATCCATCTAGAAAGATTTTTTAAATTTGTAGTGAAATTTCATTATTTTGGTTTTCATTTGACCGTGAAAATGTATCGTGCAATAATTATCAGACCACCATGGTCACTGATGGCCGACTTTTGTTTGGATATTGTATATTCAATAAAGAGATTATCAACACTAAAAACCTCTTTGGTGTATTTTCGCAAAAAGTGTACTCATTTTACCAATTTTGTTCCTAAATTATTGAATAAAGGTGGGTCTCATTTCAATTGGATATATTTATCGCTATTTCAGGTCATTAAAATTGTGTGCTTTATACAATTTTACACTCAGTTTTCCATTACCTTACACAAAATATATTTCTTGAAGCGACCTCTATACCAAAACTAAACACTGAGTCTGCTGCTGCATCACGCTATAACACAATTTAAACAATATCCTTTTGTAACCTATACGTTTTTAGCTCAATTACTGTAAATATGTTGCTTTTCCCAGTCCGATATTATGATGTCGACCCGATCCGACTGGTTTTCAGTCAGTTCAGCTCAGTATACGTTGCCTTAGGACTCCCTTTTTGCCGGTCAAATGCCAGTCGGAGATCATTCGAGGCCGATTCAACATGTTGAACCGGCTCCGACTGAGCGAAACCGACTCTAGACTGACTGAAAAAACAGTTGGCTCTGTGCGGTGGGCTTTACTTTTGACAACATTTTGTCTGTGTATGTGTCATGTGCGAATTACATGCAGACCATTTGGCATCACTCTATAAAACAATTTGAAATCGTCTAAATTTTCAAAATTCCCATCGTAATCTTGACAGCATTTTGTCTGTGTATGTCATTTGCGTATTTCATGCAGACCATTTGGTCCTCACGCTATAACACATGATAAAATGAAATGATCTATTTCAAACTTTGTTTACATTGTAATCTAGACATTCCTGTCTAAATTAGATATATTTGTGTGTTTCCCGATTATTTTGTTGACAACATTTTGTCTGTGTATGTGACAGCTGCAATTGTAAGTGTCATTTGCGTATTTCACGCTATCACACAATCATAACAAAAGGAAATGATATATTTCAAACCTTGTATATGTTGTACTAATTTTTGTCTAAATTAGATATTTTGTGTTTCCCGATCATATTGTTGACAACATTCTGTCTGTGTATGTGACAGCAATTGTCTGTGTATGTGTCATTTGCGTATTTCATGCAGACCATTTGGCCATCACGCTATAACACAATCATGACAAAAGTTTATGATCTATTTCAAACCTTGTATAATGTTATGCTACACTCTACATTTTTGTCTAAATTAGATATTTTGCGTTTCACAATCATTTTGTTGACAACCTTCTGTCTGTGTATGTGTCAAAGGCGTATTTTATACACACCATGTGGGCATCACGCTTTAACCTAATATTTCCAATTGTCTAAATAAAACCTTCAGTTGTATTTTTTGCAAATTTGTTGAAGGAATTCGATCAATATCAATATTTGTTGTTGCGTTTCCCAATCAAAATTTCGACAGCAATGTGCATGTGTGATTTACGTATTTCATGCAGGACATTTGGGCATCACGCTATATAACACCGTTATAAAAGATCAGTTTAAAATCAAACCTTGTGTATTGTTCTGCGCAATTGTCCAACACAAACTAAATCAATAACATTACTAAGTGTTAATAAGTTTTTGTTTCCCTATCGAATCGTTGTCTATTACAATTTGTCTGTATCCATGTCATTTACGTATGTTATGCTAACCATTTTGGGCATCACACTACAACGCCATTGTATATTTTGTACTTTTAGTTTTAGTCAAACTGAATTTTAGTAACCAAAACCTGCACCCTTACATTACAAACTAATAATCATAAGTCCACAAAGCTCAAAAGGAATATAAAAATTACAAACGACTAAGTAAAAAGCCTGTTATCATTCAAAAGAGCTGTTTAAACTAAAGAGGGCGCTTTAAAAAAATGTATTTTTTAAAACCATTTAAAATAAAATATTGTGCATGGGATGTTTTGTTGAAATAGTGATTATATAGAGAGATAATCAACAACTATCTAAAAACCTCTTTTAAAAAGAGGAAGCATTTTAAAACGAATTTTAACGGCTGCGTGGTTCAAAATTATCGAATACTTGTGGGGCCCCACATTTATTACAAATGGTTATGTTTATGGATATTTCAGCCGTTTCTGAACCGATTTTGATCAAATAAAATTTATTCTGCCATTTAAAATTGTATGCTCTTTCAAATTTGACACTCAGTTTTTCATTATCTCACCAAAAAATTATTTTGTGTAGCGCCCTCTCTACCAAACTCAACTATCCCTTTAAAGGTCAATGAAACCCAAGCAAAATTTTGCTTTCATAGTCTTGAAGAGATTAAGAAGAATAATCTCTGAAAGTTAGAGCATAATCGGGTAAGAAACAAGAGAACTACGGCTCTTTGAAGATGTCCATGTATTCCTATTGGGAACTCAAATTGGCAACGCACTCTGATAAGTGTGTGGACAACTCCCCATATGTTTTGTACACAAATGTTCCCATTTTGACAGTTTTCTTCATAGTCACATTTTTCCATTCCCCCAACTCATGATATGTTATGTATAAAAGCATTCTACAAAACATATGTTGAACTCGAACGAAGGGTAAACATAAATTTTGGGAAAATTGAACAAAACTGAAATTTTGTGTACAAATTGTATGGGGAGTTGTCCACAACTTTGCCAGAGTGCGTTGCCAATTTGAGTCACTCGAAGAAATACATGGCTCTTTTCAAAGAGCCATAGTTTTCTTATTTCTGGACCGATTGTGCTCAAATTTTCAGGGACTATTCATTATATTTAGTGTATTATAGTGCATACAACAATTTGTCTGGATTTCATTGTCCTTTAAACAAGAAAGTAAATGAACGTCTGCAATGTTACACTTTGCAGCCACTACATAATGCAAGCCGTATGTTTTCTTGAAAAATGTTGGCAGGCGGTCTCGGCCGGGAAAAAAAGTTTCAGACCGTCAAACAGTGGCACATCCTTAAATTGGGGGCTAGTACGCACCCAACGCAGCGAAAACTTAAAATGGATGTATAAATCAGTTGGTTAACGTTAGAATTAACAAGTCTTAGCTCACACATTTTTTTTTCCTTCCCACTCTTCTTCTTTTGTGTCCTTTTTTTTGTTTTTTAGGGGGGGGGGACTTTTTTTGGGGAAAAAATGCGTTTTGCCCCCCCCCCTCCCCACACTTTTTGGATTGGGGGGCCGCCCCCCTGCACCCCCCCCCCCCCCACTTCCGGCGCCTATGACTACTACTACTACTTCGATTACTACTACTATACTACTACTACTACTACTACTACTACTACTACTACTACTACTACTACTACTACTACTACTACTACTACTACTACTACCACTTCTACTGCTAATGTTACTAACGCAAATATATTCGCAACAACGGCTCATCAATCAATTCACGACGCATTACGAATTTTTCGTCGCAAAATCACGCTTGACATATGCAGCCAACCGTTGACCTGTGAAGTAAAATTCACAACCTCATGGTATGTGCGACGAATCGCAAACTTTATCGCCAATATTCACGTCGCGAATGACAAAGTCCCTAAGGTCAAGGGCTACCATACGGATGAAGAAGACAACATTATATACTTTCCTTTTAAACGCAACACGAAAGTGATTATTGCACCGTTTTGCATGGCGTGTTGGATGTTTTGAAACCCATTCAGGACTGGTTCTCAAAATACACGCACTAGGGTCTATGGAGAATACCTGTCTTAGCAAAATCTATCAGTCCGAACGGGTTAAATTGATATCCAAAATTGCCCTTTAAAAATTGTACTTTAACCGTCAAATTGAAGTGCCACTTTGGAGACCGAACGATGATATACATTTTTCCTAGCTTTTATTGTAAACTTCGACCCACATACGCATACAGACATTTCCCGCAATGCGCCTTTTTCTTCCAGACGGTTCTATGCAACTGCGTACCAAACACACTAATTGCTTTGCCCGCGACACTGTAAAGGTTAATAATGAAACGCATAATTATGTATGCTTAGTGCAGCTCTAAAAAACCGCCGTTCGGTACAGCTGCAAACTAATTCGAGTACTTTATAAACAAGAGCATAATAATGTCCACAAACGTGCAATTTACCCCCTGATTCTCTGTACAATATTAGCACAAATGCTTATCTTAGTTGGCCGTGTGGGCAATTCTAGTTTATATATTCAAATTGCATAGACGAAGAGGGTAGCGTAAATTAAGTACGAGTTTAGGTGCACAGTGCAATGTCACGTAGTCAAATCTCGTGTCAGTGCCTATAGCAGCTGACTGTTCGTTTTGATTCCCAAATCTACGTAAAACGCGACTTGAATGATTTTGAATTATGGAAATAATATTACATCACAGCATCTGAAAATGTTTCTAAAGTGACAAAGGTAAGTGATTATTAATATTGTTTTAATGTTTGTTTCAAACTTTTACTGAATCATTACAAATTGGTAAGATATATAATTTATAATATGAGTGAAATTCGTATTAGTAACAACTCTGCGTCTATTAGGCTTGTTTAATATCGGTTTCCATTTTGCAGTAATGGTGGTATCATATGTTAATACGATAAGAGGTTTTAGATATTTCTGTACAACAGAACGCCGTTTTTTTCATAATAAGAATCCTTTTTATTAGCCTTCTCCATGATTGATTAGCTTTAAAATAGTGTGAACATGAATCGATTCATGGTATTGATTTCTTTTATTTAATAATGCACCTTTCCTATCTGTTAAACAATGTTATCTAATTTACCTATCTATTCGTTTATTTTATTGTTTGATTAAACTACGTAATTAAATTTGTTTTAATGTATTTATCTTCCTTTCCATTTGATAAATTAACTAACCTATTTATTTTATACATTTATGCATGCATTTTGTATATTGTGAATATGTATCTGGGCACTCTGTGCATTTTTTTATTCGGAGCAAGTAAACTACCGCGTGGATATACACAAAGGCGTATGAATCTGGGGGGTGGGGGGGGGGGGGGGGTGCGGGGGGCTAGGGGCTGCATTCCCCCTGGAGTTTTGAAAACGGCCATATTCGGGCAAAATGCACCTTAAATTCGTCCGAAACGTGTCATATTCGGGCAAAACCATGTCACATTCGGGCAAATTAATGTCATATATATTCGGGGACACCATGTCCCATTCGGGCAAAATAAAGTCATATTCGAGAAAACTCATGTCTTATTCGGGCAAAGTCATGTTACATTCGGGCAATCTAATGACATTTTAGAGCAAAACAACGTCATTTACGGGCGAAACTCACCCCATAATAGGAAATCATGTCATGTTCGGACTTAATCATCAGAGAGGCGAAGACCTCTTTTTTCTGCTTGTAAGGTTAACAATTGGAATGATTCGGGGAAAATACCACAGCCCCCTGTGAAATATGTGTTGCTACGCCCATGTACAAACTACTACCCGAATTATACAGGGTGTTTATAAAAAAGCGGAACCCAACTTCCACCCGCAATATTTTATGTAATAAACATAATTATATTTATTGCAATATGGCATATCAAAGATCAATTCATACTCTTTCGTTTGATACCAAATATGTTGTGATAACGTCATGCATGATTGAATAAAACCTTTTAAAAAAGGGTTATGTAAAAAGTACTTTGTGCACGAGAGTAGTTCTAAACTAATTGTTAAATGCAGTGTAAATAATGAAACAGTAGACAAAGTCAAGTGACATTTCATGATGTTTCTTGATTCATAGTTTGACATTTTATTCAACTTTGAGAAGAGTTGAGGGTCCAAAATCATCCCCAATGTCCTACCACATGACCCCCATGTCTGTCCGCACAGGTTTGTGCTCGTGTTCAGTGGTCAGTTGCTTGGTCAGGCAAGGAACTGATTAAAAAAGTATCTCCATGTTCATTTATTTACGGAACAAAAGGATTACAAGACAAAAGAACACAAGGAGAGGTTTGAATGAATGACCATCAATTATTACAAAAGTGGTATCAAATGAAAGAATAATAAATCATCGTTAAGATGATATATTGCAATAAACATAACTATGTTTACTTCATAAGATATTGCTGGTGGAAGTTGGGTTCCGCTTTTTTATAAACACTCTGTATAGGGAGCATTCGTATAATCAATGATATAATTTAGTAGCTACCTGGATATATTATGGTCCAATGTCTATAAGAGTATGTTGTTAACTACTATGTAAACACTAAGACCAATTAACATCACTAACGCGATACGCGATAAACCTATAGATCTACCAATGGTTGAAGATCATTCTAAACTAATGCATATGTACCGGAGTATATTATGGATTACTCGCCATGGCGTAGAACTCGGCCACCCGTCCTATACGCAAACATTTGCAGCGACGGATCGGTACCGCAAAGTCATTTTATGCCCGATAGTATAATTTGCATAGCAACGGCATGCGCGCAGGTAGAACGTTCCAATTTAGGTGGACGAGTTCACCAGTCCTGAGTGGCCGAGTTCACCCACCACTATTGTATATCGATCCCGAACATCGATATGTACACACTGGATATAGCACGCTGAACAATGCCGAATGAGCGACGTTGAAGCCGCCGCAAGTATCTAAAAGTCCACCTAAGTGACCAAATACAAAAGGTGCTTATATTCATTTCCGTAAATCGATTCACGCGAGCGAGCATGGTTTTTGTATTTGGAGTACTTTTGGAGTACTTTTTCACACTGTCGCTGGCTTAATGATGAGGGCGCTGTTGCTATATCCAGTATTTTTATATCGATGATCCCGAATCCTTTCTTTCTAGAGAATAGGAGGGTTCGCAATATTCAGATTAATTGCTTAATTCGGGTTGCGGAGACTTTTAAATGTACATATTTCTTGAAACGTTATATACTTGGGTTTAAAACATCCTATACTACCCTTCATCCCATCTGAAAATAGCACAAGGACTGTGTTACAGTATTAACACAGTGTTAGCATACTGTATTTCATACGGTTGATGAACATGTAACACATTATACTGTATAGTCTACACCAAGTTAAATTGGAGCTTGTCAAAAGTGTCGCATTCATCATACACTGAGGACATTGTGGACACACTGTGATAACACCGGAGCATATTTATTTGAAATCTTTTATTCCTGGGAAAAACCTTTGATGAAATTCTTTTTTGTTTTTGTTTCGTGTCTATATATCATTGTACATTTTTAATTGTACATATTTGTTTGTTTACAATGTTTTTATTCAGATGTGGAAAATAAACATGCATTGTGGGGCACACTTCGTAAGCAATGTGAACGCAGGGTATATCCTTAGAAGTATGACTGTAACTGCACATCACAGTGTACTGACAGTGTGTTCACAGTGTGGTAACAGCTTGTTAAAGGGATCTAGTAACTTTGTTTACATGTGCAGAAAGTGATGAATGGTTGATGCATTGTATATTGTTGTCATCTCATATGTCCACAGGGTATTGTGTGTAAATTTTAAGTCAAATGGACATTGTATGGCCAAGTAATGAGCGAACATGCAAATTGATTTTCAGTAACTCACTGCACTCACTTTGTACACGGAAGAAAAACTCGCCCGGAGTTTTTCTTATCTGAATACTTCAATCATACATATCTTTGTAACGAAAGGGAAATTTGAAAAACTGAAACCTGTCTCATGATTTTATTGTTAATACGAATACAACAAGGTATGAGGGAACCGCTAGAATGAAAATTTTATTTTGAGGATTTGGACAATGTTACTAAGTCCCTTTAACAGTGCGATTAGTCTCTATACCTGTTGTGTTCACACTGCGGTCTACACCGTTCAACATAGTGTGTTCAAACTGAATTGACACTGTATACTTTTCAGGAAGGATAAGTTACTTTCATTCTCTTTCTCCCCCTCCCCCCCCCCCCCCCCCCCCCTCTATCTCTCTCAGTGCTCTCTCATTATCGTTATCTAGAATATTCTCCCACCATGCCCACTGTCAGACTGTATTTATCTCTACACCCCACCCCCTCACTCCACATCCTCTGTTTTGTAATAGTTACACGTTACTCATGCCTTATGTCTTTCTGTCTTAATGTTTTAACACAGAGCATCAACGATCCGTGGGCAGGACACAAGGCACAGCGAGTATTCAACATAAACACCAAGTGGATTGAGATCCGCCAGTATTTATTCAAACGCGTCTAGATTCAAAGAACACACACAATTCAAGTTAACCAGCCTTGGATCTCTCACCATGGCCACTCCGGTGCGGGATTATCGTCGAAATTCTGCCGTTCATCACGAGATGATGAATATGGACGATCACGACTACCATCACGATCATGACCACGGGAATCACCACCCTCACCATCATCACATGCTGGTGCCGGACTTCGCGCGGGAACTCGTTCCATTCGCGGCCGCGCTCCTGCTCGTGATCGGCCTCTTCGTCGGGACCACGATCGTGTACCTTCACACGACCTCGGCCCCAGCGCTCCGTCTATCGGCCGAGAAGTACCATGTGCAGTATCTAAGGGAGGAGGTTGCGCTGCAGAAAGTGGCAATGGCTGATATGTATGACTTCTCGGAACCGGAGCATTACGCATATTCGTCCCCACGCGAGGGAATGTGCTTTTTCCGCGCGAAGCTAACGCGACCGGGAATGCCCACCATCCATTCGATTTTCGCCGATCCCGTTTCGAACAATGTCGTGATCGTCGGCGTCCGCTTCCAGTACAAGGACTGGAGAGGTGATGAATTCCTGTGCGAATTCGAAGACGGTGAACTAGGCGTTTTAGCCGACAGTGTGGTCAACGACGATCGCAGCTTCGGCTTCAAACCACAGTACGTGTTTGTTGCGACATGTCCCATTCCCGCGCAGCTCCGTGATCGCGCGAATTTCACGATGTCGTTCCTGCGTCGAGTGAACGGGAATTTTTCAGAAGAGTTCTCGTACACGCAGATTACCGTCTGTCCGTCGGGATCGGCAAATCGACAACGCAGAATGCTGACCATGTGCACGATGCTGAAGGACGCCGATGACTTCCTTCCCGACTGGATCGCGTTCCATCGATTCGTCGGGGTCGACCACATCTTCATCTACGACAACCAGATTGAGGAGCAGAGTATGCTCCGGGAAACTGTTGCGAAGGAGATCGCGAGCGGCCTCGTTACCGTCATACCTTGGGCTCACAACGCGTCTGCCTGTAAGAACTACCTGGAAGTGCAGATCGCGCACGAGAACGACTGTCTGTGGCGAAACAGATACAGGACGAAGTGGATGATCAAAACCGACGTGGACGAGTACGTGCAGCCGATGAATCCGAATAAGCCGCGGATAACCGACTATTTGAATGATCCGCTGTTTGATCGCATGGGCGCGGTGCGACTGCAGAATTGGTTCTTCGGACGTCAGAACCTATCCGAACCGATGGGCGGCAAGTCGACGATAGAGCGGAACACGTGGAGGAGCCCCGAGCCCACGGCCCCGAACACGGCGCATGACAAGAATATCCTTCGACCAATCAACGTGCACTATTTTAAGATTCACGCGCATAAGCTCGGCGGGAATTCCGTGACTCTCGACCCGTGGACGGAGCTCAGGCTTGTCCATTACCGAGCGGATAACGCTCGCAAACTCAACTTCAAGTTGCCGGATTTCAGTGTGTCTGATACGAGTATGGTTGACATTATGGATAAAGTGAAAAAGCAGAGAGAAAGATAACGGAAACTTAAGCTTCCCTATTTATAACTACGTTTTGTTTCACATTTTAATTTTGGTGTGGGACAACTTTATGCAGTTGTTTCATCTTATCTTCACTGATGGGGATACTTTTTTTTGTTATCTTTAAGACATCACCCAACATGCGATAATGGGGATTATAACAGAATAAACAAATGTTGCGAATCGGGATTGGTAATATGGTATTGTTGTAACAAAACTAAAACGGTTTTGTAGATTTAGCATGATATAGATAATGTATTTGAAGAAGTGATAGATTTAATTTACTAGTACATGAATCACGTAAGGGCAGCCCTCATATTCAAATACAAATATGTTTTATTGGCTCTATTAATTTGAGAGTTAGGTACAAAAACTCAAACTCAAAATGTAAACCCACCTGACAACTAAACGTTTCTTTGTTTGTTTATTTAATACAAAATCAGCTGACATTTGGGCAGAATATCTTATATTTACAAGTTCAGCGCATGTACACACATGTTATATTACAGGTGAATGTAATTTAATTATGATTTCATATAACCGACCAATATTTGTATTACTATTAGCACACCTTGAATAAATTATAATTATATACATCAAGTTAAAATTAAATATCCATTACATGTATGTGTTAGTGAAATTTACAAGTGATACAATCATCTCTTTCTGTCACAATAGAGGCTTTTCGCCAATCCTACGGATAGTACGCTAATCTCAGCGGGGGGTCGCACCCAGTGCGAAAATTTCCGCATACCGTCGAAATCTACAACGGTAGTCGGCTGAATTAGCGTCGGGTGTAGAGCGAGTACGGAGCGGCGCGGTCAGCCCATAAATCAATGGGTCAGCCAATCAGCGCGCTTGTTCTCTCGAGCAAGGACACGTTCCCCGTTCCACTGCGAAACTGCAAATAGTTCGCGACGTTTCCAGAGTACGGATACGGTCACAGCTGTCTGATTCCTCCGTACTCAGCCCTTCCGTAGGATTTGCGAAAAGAGTCTAATATTGTAACAGACGGGGACCCCAGTTGGGAATAAGCGCATTAATAAAGGTTGCCAGATCTTTACAAACTATCAAACATTTTAGAGGTGTAGCTCTAATAGTAGGAGCAAGTTGATACGACCAACTCCAAATCAAATGCGGTATCCAATTCAAATAGTAGCCGTTGTGACTAGAAATATATAATTATCATATAATGTAGTCTTTAAAAAATACCTGTAGCGAACATGCTCATGCTGTCAATTATTATGTTATACTCTTTTTGATAATAGCTACGTGCTTTCGTGAAGCAAAGGAAAATCTCAACTTTTAGACTAACAAATACAATCTTGAGATGCTTAGTTTGGAGAGATATGGCAACCTAAATCCCTCCGCACACAGAGGCGACTCGACCCGATCCGACTGGTTTTCAGTCGGTTCAGCTCATATATATACTGTTGAATATACTGTTGATTATACTGTTCAGTTAATACTAAACATAGATGATATATTTAATTTGATTGACTATTATATCGTGTACTATAGGCATAATTATTAGATAACAAATTAAACATTTTGTTATTAATTGTTACGATTACTTTCCTTTGGTTATTCTCTGACTGCAAGTCTTGTCTGTTTCATTTTCGACAAAGTGCGCTACAATTAGTGACGTGAAACCTCATCCTTCAATTCAGCAATGTGATTGTGTATTACGAAGCGCTAATAATTCCAAAAGGCGCTAAATACACTTTTTTCAACTTTGGAGAAAAGTAGTGGGTTTTTTTACAACTTTGTACACATGCCATGGGAACTATACACAAATGGAACATTCCATATTTTGATTTTGATTGTTTAATTTGTCCTAAAATTGTGATTTCTAGATAGCTTTACGTAGCTCATTCATGTACTGATATCTTTAACTCAATTTGTATGGACTCATTTAGCGCATTTTGGAACTAAGCTCTTCATACACTAGATAAAGAAGCGTCGTGGTTAGACACCATTTTCATGATTATGGGTAAAACGCTTCCACCATTGTCCTTTCAGCAAAACTGTTGATCCAATATCACTAACTCTCTAACACGTGACTAAAATGGTAAACCGGTAGAAGGTGAAAGCGTTTGCATGAATGATCTTCTCGAACGCTTGGAAGGAACGCTGCTCAGGGAGTGGATGTAGTGTTCACAATTTGTGCAGGCCGGATATGATACTGTATCATATTATGAGGTGTAAACATTTATTTATATATTTCATCAAATGCCCCCCCCCCCCCCCCCCCTCCCTCCACATTCGGTTCTTTAAGTTAACTCCCATCATTGAAGAGATGGTGCAGCTATAATGATATATACAATGTGCATTGTTTGAAATAAAAATGTGCGTCCCCGTTAAGTTCAGTGTCGAATTGGGAGGGAAATGGTTGTCTTTTGGGCAGGGCAGATGGAACTCTTTTGAAGAAACTGTACCAACAGGAAACTGCACACCTGCATTGGACATGTTAGATGAGCGAGACATAGCCCTGGTTGCGTCGACCATAATTATACAACTGATTCGCATCGACTTAGACTAGGAGTTGTTCCTTACTTGACGCCCTTTGAAGAGCATCGACATCTCAACGCTCCTAGTACTAGCCATATAGGGTCAAGTTATAAATCATTAATTTGATATGCACACGCTTTTTATTTTAAATATTGTTTGCAGAGCTCAGCATCATCGCAATATCATGTACGCTATATTCACCGTCCACGCTTAGATTACAACCCGCCATATGTTACGATCCATCATTTCCCATGCCCAACAACTTTCATATTGGCTGCGAATCAATCATTTGTATCTTCCATTCAAAATAATGTATCTCTATCTCCAATCAGAAATAACCAACTCGTTATGGGGTTCCCCTTAAAGGGCAATGAAACCCAAGCAAAATGTTGCTTTCATAGTATTGAAGAGATTAAGAGGAATAATCTCTGAAAGTTAGAGCATAATCGGGCAAGAAACAAGAAAACTACAGCTCTTTGAAGATGTCCATTTATTCCTATGGGGAACTCAAATTGGCAACGCACTCTGATAAGTGTGTGGACAACTCCCCATATGTTTTGTACACAAATGTTCTCATTTTTACAGTTTTCTTCATAGTCACATTTTTCCATTCCCCCAACTCATGATATGTTATGTATACAAGCATTCTACAAAACATATGTTGAACTCGAACGAAGGTTAAACATAAATTTTGAGAAAAGTGAACAAAATAGAAATGTTGTGTACAAAATGTATGGGGAGTTGTCCACAACTGTGCCACAGTGCGTTGCCAATTTGAGTCACTCGAAGAAATACATGGCTCTTTTCAAAGAGCCATACTTTTCTTACTTCTTGACGGATTGTGCTCAAATTTTCAGGGACTATTCATTATATTTAGTGTCTTATAGTGCATACAACAACTTGTCTGGATTTCATTGTCCTTTAATATCTATGACGTCATACTATCCACCCCATATGTGCAATGGGTGATAGTGGAACGAGACGCAGTCTAAGTGGAAAAACCCTCGGAACTTCGACTGATTGTTCGGTCTAGTCGACCTCTACCTCTTTTGCCCGACATGTAACCGTCCATAACGTCGTGACGCAATGTCCACAGCATAACTACATAAGTTTATATGATCATCTCGGAATACTGGGGAGAAAGTTTCGGCCGACCTCATAGTCCAAATCGTCGTCTTCCACCTTGGGTTTCTTGAGCGAGTCTTCGAGCATGGCTCCGGACTTTATCACTTTGTGGAGGGCCCCAAAGGCTGTAAAAAAAACAAAAAAAAACAAACACGAAACTGTGTTACAATGATATTTTTGCTTCATTTAAATCTAAAACAATGGCAGATTTATTAGAAAACTTTAATATTAAACTTGTTA
>JBAMJV010011113.1:0-36261 GCA_037951105.1 Echinarachnius parma | reverse complement strand
GTATTGTTTTAAGCCAGACAAATTGTGGAGGACGGCAGCCCCTCCCCATCCATAGCCCCCCCCCCCCCAATGATACATGATTGGTTAGTTTTATTATGTGAAAACAATAATGTAAATACATTAACGACATATTAATTGTTTTATACACATCTACAATTGAAAGGTAGAATCAAAGTACAAAATACAGGTTAAAATATCTCCATTTAGGCTTCAAAGAACCACGAATTGACAAACGAACTAATAATCGGATTTCTTTTGAAATAATTATCTGTTACTAAAATGTTCTAAAATAAACAAAATATGTTTGGGTCATATGGTTTACAAATAGTTGATGTGTACACTAATAGAGATGAACAGAAGATATTCAAGATAACATGCGTTTAGTTTGCCTGGCCACTTTAACCCTAAAAGGGCCGGGCTATTTGAGGTCTTCAACAGGCCGGGGGGGGGGGGCCATTATGGCCCCCCCCCCCCCCCCCTAAGATCTCGGCCGCGGAGCGGCCGATCGCCGTAACATTTTGCACGCATGATAAGTGAAGTGTATAGGATACAATGGTAATTTTTTTAAATTTTGAAAAATTCATTAATTTGCATATTTATGGTAATTTATGCAAATAAGTCATGAAATTCATATTTTTACCCATAAATCATATATTCTTCATAATTAAACTCTGGTTTTCACTACATATATTCATTAGAGCATTTGTAATGATAATACGACAACAAAATTTGGAAGAGCCCGGTTCTTCCTTATGTTTTCTATTGTTTTGTTAATTTCTTATGTATTTCTTTGTTTTTTTAAACTTATGTATTTTATTGTTTTTGTTGTTTATTTTATTTCTAACTATAATTTAACTATTTTGAAACCCCAAACCAACATATAACATGTAAACAACACCAAATAACTAATGATACACCTCATTTTACGAAAATTGATATTTCCATATGTTTTGTACACAAATCACGAAATTGAGCGATTTTCGGGCTGACATGCATAGACAAAAGGTCATGTGACTTTGTAACGGTAGGTCCGATTTTCGAAATTTTTGTTTTAAAATGTGCGCAAGACCCGATAAAAAAAAGCCACCAAGCCGCGGCGCGTCATCGTACAGCGGTTTGGACCAATACAAAAAATCGCGGAGGGGGGGGGGGGGGGCCATTATGGCCCCCCCCGGCCCTATTAGGGTTAAAGGCTAACACTGTGAAAGTGGGTGCGAGCGGGCCGGGGAAGGGAACAGAGAGACCGGGCCGTGATGGTGTAAGTTGTATAGACCCGATCCCCCTTCCTAAGTGTTAGCTTATTACACAGCTGATTGAGTATCCATTTTGAACAATACTTATGTGAATATTTGAATTCAATGAAAGAAGAACAATAAGTTATGTTGATATATTTCGTAATTAAACAAGGTGCAATAATTGACGTGCTCGAGAATGACTCTGTAATTATGTGTGTGTTGGGTGGGTATTTTTGTATGTACATTGGTATAGCATACATAATGTGTTTGTACTCGTGGATTACTGCTATTGTCATTGAATGAGTAATTGTGGTAATGTTCATTTCATTTTGAGCTAAATTTATAGCACAATTTAGAAAATGTGTCATGTTAATTAAACTGAATGTACTAAGTAGGAAACTTACTTCCTGAAAACGAAATTGAATGCAGCAAAAAATGCAGCAAATCTGCCTGTCCGTCATTACCGTGTGAATTTGAATGACCGAACGTAAATGTATGTGCCCGAAAATGAAATTGAATGAACGCGTAATGATTTTTGATTGCTCGAAAAAAAAAAAAAAAGGGGTGCAAGTAAACGAAATTGGATGCATGTATTGTGAAGTGAAATTGAATGACCGAATTCGCCCCTGAGCAAGAAACGCGTGAATTTGAATGATTCTTGTGTGAATTTGAATGATTCTTGTGTGAATTCGGATGAGAAAAGCATGAAATTGACCTGGAAAACCTATATAATATATTATATATATTATCACTTTGCATTTGCGCTCATTACTCGGCCGTATAACATCATATTTAACGTGACATTTTCAAACATTACCGAGTGGACAAATCAGATGACAAGAACTACACATTTTATCAACCATTCATCGTTCATCATCATTTTTTGCACTTGTCAACAAAGTTACTAGATTTAACAATGGTTGGAAGGCCTACTACAAAATAAAAACAACAACCTATCAAATAATCAACCATGAATATCTAAATCAATGTAATGTATCATCTCAAGTGATATTTTGAATCACGGATAAGTCGTGTACAGTATAATTATGTAGGCCAATCGTTTACGAAATGTTCACTGCAACAGTACACTTTTCATTGGATAAATGTCTTTTATAACACTGGAACACTATAATTATGCAGCAACTGGTTTTGTTGTTGATCAATCTGATCCATCGAATTCAAATAGCGCCACCTTTTGGTGAAACCTACCAATTGGATTGTATTACGCTCAAGTCACTGTATATTGGTTGTGTCATACTGAACTCTTAACTCGAATACTCATCAGAAGATGACATGTTACACGACGTTATTTAAGTCTAAGTGTAATATTTAACACACTAAATTAATACGTAATTCGAAATTAAGTCAAGGTTACAAATTAAACGGATAGTTGAGTTTTGGTATAGAGAGTACCGTTGTGGTCAAACTCAATTTTATATATAAAACCAGCACCATTACATTACAAACTAATAGTTAAACTCAACCATGCTCGAAACGTATAACACATACAAACAAACGAATGAATAAGTGAATAGCCTGTTATCATAAAAAGGAGCCGTTACAACTCAAAAGATCCTGTCTACAAAATAATTGGTTTCAACCATTTTAAATGTATAACATTGTGCATGTGACGTTTTGTTAAAATAATGATTAGATAGAGAGAGCTGCATCAACGACTATTTAAAAACATCTTTTGTAAATTTTTGAAAGGAGTAAGCATTTTTGTCTTTCTTTTTTCATCGACTGGTTCAAATTATTGAATTATTGTGGGGCCCCACAATAATGGCCAACTGTTATCTCAGATTTAAGTAATCTTAAAAGTAATCTACTGTTGAGACTTCGGTCCCACGAACGTGACAAATATAAAATCAGCAGATAGATACCGGAGATCTAAAACATGATCACACACAAAAACAAACAAACCAGTATACAATAAAAGAGCGTATATATTTGGTTTAGAAGGCGCTTAAACAAAAACAGTTGTGAGGTAGGGGAAAGCTGAGTGTTTGAACTGCAAGACCACAAACATTTCCAGACAATACAATGTTTGTTTGATTAAAATCGGTTAGAAATAGCTGAAATATCAATATCAATATTCTGAAATTATCTTTATAAATCCTGCACATTTTTGGAAAATTGACCGAAGTTTTGCTCGGGTTTATTGCCCTTCACAGGGATAATGTCTGATCACGGATTTCGCAGTGGGTACAGATTTAGCGTGACACCGGGTCGCGCGATCAATCGGGCATGGAGCGATTATAGTGGAATTATTAGTGGGCTCCGCGCACATTACAAACACATATCAGTATGAAACGTTTACAGTCTGAACTAGCATGACTAGTATAGACTCTTAGAGGATACGTTGTACGACACACATTTATTCTATTTTATGGCCATTTTCACGGTCACTTGTTTCTGATCGGATTTCAATCAAACAAATATCGTTTTGTTTATACATTATTGTGATCTTGCAATTCCTACTCTCTGTTTTCCTCTACCACACAACGTTATTTTTAGAACTTTAATTAATTTGGTTTGCAGAGCTAGTCTAAAAGATGGCAAGTACGTCTAAACAGCACATCATGATCAGCTACCGCCAGGAGTCACCATCACAAGAAATTATGAAGGAAGTTAAAAGGCAGCTCGAAGAAAAGAATTATAAACTTTGGATGGACGTGGATGACATGCGTAAGTAAATCAGTTAAATGATAATAATTATGATGATGATGTTGTTGTTCTTGTTAATGGCCATGATGGTGGTGATGATCATGGTGATAATAAGTTTATCAATAATACTAATAACAATAATGGTAAATGCAATGCAAATAAATAATCATATACATGTATTCAAATCCATTACGATTCACTAATTGTCTTGATTGGATTCGAATGTGCACGTTTACAGTTAAAGGGGTAGTTAAGTTTTGGTATAGATGGCGCTTCAATAAATAATTTGTTTGTGAGGTAATATAAAAATGAGTGTCAGACTTGAAATAGCATACGATTTAATGACCATTAATATAGACTTTATTTGATCAAAATCGGTTCACAAACAGATGAAAATATCAATAAATATATCCGATTGGAATAAACCTGGGGCGCCAGGTTTATTTGATGATTCATTAAAGGGACAAGCCCTCTTTTACAAATCGTCTGAACAGTGTCCAGTTGACGGACGGGGATGAATGTAACACACAAACAAAGATCAGATCGAACAGCCCTGTAATTTGGATTCTACGAATGAAAAACGAATGCGTCCCTCCATCAAACTATATATCGCTCAATAAAGGAGTTTAACTGATTTAGCATAATATAACAACAATATTGTAGTTATTTTTGTAAAGGTATTGTGAAGCCGACATTTATAAAGGTATATCACGGAAAATGATCTAAAAAATGAAGAATATAATTACATGTAGACTTTGTAGTCAGTTTAAGCGAGGTTTGGTTATTTTGTTTAGTATTCGCTTATGCCGTTCTTCGATCTGTGCGCGGGTCATGTAGCTAGCGCGGGTCACGTAGGGGTCATGCACAGCAACGTGATACTCCGTGGAATCTGTGTGCGAAATTTTCTGACCGGGTGAATACACGTATAATGCACAATTAAACGCTGGATGTCGTTTTTATAAATTTGAGGTCTATAACTCGACAAAAAAGAGATTTCAAGCCCTAATTTTTTCGGGCATGCTGTAAGGTCCATGTCGAAAACGTTTGGCACACATGCATTAAAGGGACAGGTCCTCTTTTACAAAACGTCTGAACAGTTTCCAGTTGACGGATGGGGATGAATGTAACGCACACAAACACAATCAGATCGAACAGCCCTGTAATTTGGATTCTACGAATGAAAAACGAAGGCGTCCCTCCATCAAACTATATATCGGTCAATAAAGGAGTTTAACTGATTTAGTATAATATTATAACAATATTGTACTTATTCTTGTAAAGGTATTGTGAAGCCGACATTTGTTAAGGTATGTCACGGAAAAGGAGTCAGTTTAAGCGAGGTTTGATTATTTTGTTTAGTATTCGCTTATGCCGTTGTTATTTGTGCGCGGGTCACGATGGGGTCACGCATAGTGATGTATTACTCCGTGGAATCCGTGTGCGAACTTTCTCACCGGGTGAATACACGTATAATGCACAATTAAATGTTAGACGACGGTTTATTAGTTTTAGGTCTATAACTCCACGAAAAAGAGATTTCAAGCCCTAATTTGTTCAGGCATGCTATTAAATGATATTTTCTTTCATATAAGACAATAACCTCGCAACTTTTGAAATTTGGCTTGCAAAAGAGCGTCTGTCCCTTTAAGTTCACACCGGCTGCCGAGCTGATATTGCGTGTCGGGATTTGCATTTCCCTTACGTCCGCATATTGCGTGTATATCAAAAACCCGCGTCTGTATGGAGCCCTCCAAGCTTCAAGCAGAAACAGGAGAAGCACCACTTGAAGACAAATGTTAGTAGATAAATTTAAATGTTCAATAAGTAGAATTAAGTCTCACCCTTTATTATTACATATTCAACCTCGTTGGCAGTTTGAGTACTTACAAACTAAGGCCTGTAATAAACCTTTTGGATATATATAGAACTTGGGAAACAAAGATAGAAGATATGGAATCCCTTTCTGTTCACCATGTACCACCGTGGACACTTGCCGTCCCAAACATTTCATTAGAATTAAAACAATATATAGATAGAATTGATAATCCACACTATATGTTACAATGTAGTAAAGAAGTAATACAAACTAAATGGCATTCTGAACTCCATATATTCACAGACGGTTCGCACGTCCCAGGACAGGTCACGTCATCAGCAGCCTTTTGGGTTCCAGCCTTCTCAAAATAAAGAATGTAAACGGCTCTCGTACTCTAAATCATCATTCAAAGCAGAATTAGCCGCAATTATATTAGCTCTAACATGGGTGGACCAATTAGATAACTTGCATGTTGGTGTAGTCATATTGAGTGATTCTTTGAGTGGTCTCTTAGCAATTCGTAATACAAAAGATGATAATTAGTTAAAGAAATTGTGATGCTTTTAACTCACTTAAAGTATAAGAATTGTAATATTATCGAAAATAATATCGCTGGTGATATTCGTTTGTCTCGCAATGTATGGGCAACATGGAATCTAAGAGATCACGACGTTTCGTATGCCGCTGCAATACTTTGTAAAGTGAGTTAGTTTAGTTAGTTTTTTTGTTTAAATGGGGACTCAGTCAAAATTGACTATTTACGCCATGTCTATATAATTGGCCGAAGGCCAAACATATACAATGGGCAAGGAGTTTGGCACCTGACTAGTGCGAATGCACTAGTTCGCGGAGGCCACGAAAAACCCCCATCGTGATGGGGGAAACGTGGTTGCGTCCGTGGATGCCAAACGAGGGCGCACTATCCTGTCTCCTTGTAAAAAATAATAATAATAATAATTTAAGTATTAATCTTTATAATCATTCCCACCTACGGTTATCAATATGTGCGCACCCGCACTCACACCAATAAACGCATGCAAACATATATAATAGCCAAAGGAGCTATCATTTATTTTTTATATTTTTTTTATTATAATGCATATAAAGTGATATAAAGTAACGTAAAACAATCCTATTTATGCTCTCATGCGTTATCTCGCATGAGCGAGTTAGTTCCTAATTGGCCCATAACGGGCAAATTCTATTGGCCGGTGTACACGGGTGCTAAACCAATCAGCGAGGCGCTGGCTCGGCTTGCTTGCTAGGCGGGAACAATAGCGAGCTCGACCAATCAACGGACCGCTGGCTCGATACTGGCTGGAATCAACCGTTGCGGGCCGGCTGGTCGAGGGGTGTCATGGCGACGTATTGTACGCATCCAAAATTCGGGTATATCCATCCCGTTGTCTCTATTGAAATTACTGGGATTGAGACGGATCTGTATAGCTTCTTTGTAATTGTAATATTGCTTTTGAATGGATTCCTGCCCACTGCGGCATCCAAGATAATCTGGTATTAATGGTCCTATTCAGATATTTAGTAAGATAACCTTGGAAGAAGCAAAACATGAATTAAGTAATCATATGCTCAAAGGGTGATATCTATTTATTGGCACCCAAGATTCACAAATATGCAAATTAGTGGCAGCCTTTACAGATAAGTTGAAAACAAATATTTTTGTAACTTACAGTGAAACGTTATATACTGTAGCAGTGCCTTTACCCATTTTAAAATTAAAATTGCTATTAGGATGTTTTTTGAATCAGATATAGTATACAATATATTATCATGATAATTCTGTCTAGTGTCTATAATAAACAAAGGACTTCCAAATTGTTCAATTTTCTTGAACTCTTTTCTGTGATGGCTGGGCTCCTTTGATCCCGAACAGCGTCCTTGCCAGGAGATGGAATACCTCTTCACCCAGATATATAAACTTTGCAAACCTTAACGGCGCTCTACCCAGACTACGGGAGATCGCAGCACAGACAGTTGATGGTCACCCAACACAGCCCAATCTACCAATAGAGCTGATCAAAATAACTTGGATCAGTTCACCATTGCAACCTTGTGGATTCAGGCGTATACACTCTCCCCTTATAATTGTACCCTCCTCTTCTAACCTGGACCATACTCGCTCAACACTGTGAATGTAACACCCACTACAAAGATTTCCTGTAGTCAATCCCAGTGATGGGTCTGCCTCAAGGCATCGTTTCTGACTGACCGCTTTGACAAGAAATGCAGAGGGCCTGGCACAAGACAGTTCATGGAATTGACCCCACCCACTCTAGCAGACTTGCCTTGAAAACAGTCAACCGGCAGACGTTCTAAACCAAACAGTGTCCCGTTTCTGCTAGGGATCCGCTAACTAAATCATCCTAAAACTTCCTGATTAGATGTAAACACATGATACTCGTTACATCAAGTAAATAACATTTTAATAAGGCCAGGCTGCCGTAGTGGATGTATTTCTTTCAGGACCCTTCACACCCAAATGGGCACTATATTGCTCTCAAACGGCACCAAAGCAGAGATGTCAAAGTGCGTGATAACTTCACTCCGGAGTTCTTGGTGCAATACGATCCAACATTACTACGCATATTCTTGATGCATCAACCATTAGTCTATTCCCAAGACAACCATCACCACCCTGTCTTTATAAGCAAGCAAATCCTCAGATAACCCCAAGCACTACATAAGCATCTCTTTAAATTCCGCCCCATCAAGCTTTGACACTTTATTAATGCTCGGGAAGAACCCGTCTTTGACCCATAATTCCCCAATGATCAATCAGATTTCCACCGCAGTCGCTCTACAGTCCATTATATAGGCAAGTTCAACCCTAGACCAGTTTCGAGAGAGACCACAGGAATGGCGCCATCTTGGTCGACCAAACTGCTGCCTACGACAACATGTGGCATGAGACCCTTCAGATGGCCCCTAACCGGTGAACACCTTCTAGTGGGTTTCATCTTCACCATCCTCTATTGCCTACAGACCTTTCTTCTCTGCTTTGTTCTCAAGACCAACCTGCACTGTGGCCATGCAGGGAGCTCTTGATGTGCAAACACAATCACACTCCGCAGTGGTGCTTTTGCTCTACTTAACCACATTGCAGCAGAGTATGCCCCCTCATTTTGGTGTCGGAGCATCCATGCATGTTTACTGTATGTCAAATTCAATGGGACCTAGAGGCTTATCACGGGCTGACTGTGACCTAATCCAACAGTGCTCACCGAGATTGGTTCTCCAGCCCTTCACCATGTTCACAGGGAGTATCCACAATAAAACTGGTCACCAAGGACCTCGAGGGCCCCCAATATAACCTCATACATGATATCTGCTGACCTTTCAGTCGTCGTGCTGCAATCACTGGCGTAAATATGTTCGGAAAACACAATGCGTTGGAGGGGCGAGCATTGTTTGTGAACAATTGCTCGCCCCCCTCCCCAATGCATTGTGCTTTCCAAAAAAATGTACGCCCATGGCTGCAATCCTGTGTGATGGATCTCAACATCCTCCACTAATAGAAAGACAGCTGGCAGCAGCCCCTCGATCCCCTTGTAGTATTATAAAGAAAGACATCCCAAACATAAAGCCGCAACCAGGTGCAGACTAGCTACCACGCAGAGTTCGGGTCACAATCAACAGGCTCCATACACGAACTGACATGTTCAATGCTAAAACAAAAAATGCGGGGAACTTTGACCTTCCCCATCTCACCGGCTCAAACTGTCGACCAAAACTTCCACGAGTGTCCCATCCTTTGCCTTCCCTGTAACCAAAACGACCGGGCTGCCCATCATCTGATCATTGGTCTTCAGAACAAAGATGCAGTTGTAGAGGATGGTGGCGATGAATCCCACTGGTAGTCGGCCGCCATTTGAAGGAGCTTCAGGAGAATATCACATATTATCGTAGGCTGCAGTTAGGTCGACACGGTTTGTGCTAGCCTTGTGGTCTCTTTCAAAACTGGTCCCTATATCATTGGTGAACTTGCATTTATGTTGGATTGTACTGTGCACGCTACGGGAGTCTGCTTGCTTGTCAGGGAGTTTTGGGTCGACGACTGGTTCCAATCAAACAATCTTAGGGTCTTATTTTATGAGGGGTTATCAGACAGTTTGCTTGCTTCATGTAGGATGATGATGATTACATTGCCTTATCTCTTGGGGATGGACTGACTGAGGAGGCATGAATAATACACACAAACAAATATTTGAGTGATTTTACTCAAAAAAACAAATAAATCGTTGCCACTATAGTGACACACATAGTTGAGTGCATTGGCTCATCAAATTAAGTTGAAAAAAACGCACGCATGCGAGTTTTATTCATTTGCCACTATAGTGACACGGCATATGAGTATTTTTGTATTTACTCAAGCTGGTGTGTAATTTAACATAATGTTGTGAGTGATATTTACTCAAGCTGGTGTGTAATTTAACATAATGTTGTGAGTGTTACAAAACATACTCATATGCCGTGTCACTATAGTGGCAAATGAATAAAACTCGCATGCGTGCGTTTTTCAACTTAATTTGATGCGTCAATGCACTCAACTATGTATGTCACTATAGTGCAACGATTTATTTGGTTTTTTGAGTAATAACACCCAAATATTTGTTGGGTGATTTTACTCAAAACAACAAACGAATTGTTGACAGTATAGTGACACACATAGTTGAGTGCATTGACTCATCAAATTAAGTTGAAAAACGCACGCATGCGAGTTTTATTCATTTGTCACTATACATGGCATATGATTATTTTTATATTTACTCAAGCTGGAGGTGTGTAATTTAACATAATGTTGTAAGTGTCAGTTAATTTGATTATTCTAAATTTAGAATCAGTATTAATAATATTACTGACGGGTATCCCTTGAGTTTTAGACCTTTTCTAAAACTGCTTAGGCTATGAATAATTGGTAGCCCCTTTTCCGGCCTCGAGTGGTCATGGCCTGGCCGCACTGGCCCTGGGATCTTACTTAGTATAAGACGGGAGTGAGCCCCGACGCCCTGGCGCGGCCTTGCTGTTTGGCTTGGCTTGGCCCAGCATTGGGCCTCGCGCTTGACGTGGTTCGTAATATTACAATTTTCGCGGCTTCAATTTCAAATGAAATATAGTATACATGTAGCGTGTCTACCAATTATTCATAGCCTAAACAGTTTTAGAAAAGGTCTAAAACTCAAGGGATCCCCGTCAGTAATAGTATTTATACTGATTCTAAATTTAGAATAATCAAATTAACTTACACTTATTCAGCTGCAGATGAGACCTGATACGTGGTAATATACCGTGTATGTATACAGTATACAGATCAGAGTTAGCTAGCTAGCCGAGTAAGATCACTCCTATGACGAGTACACGTTCACTTCGAAGAGATTTTCACTCATTCAACGAATAAAGAGTCCATGACGTACAGGGAAGCAAAAAGCCACGCTACACACTCGTGAATATTTTTACTCATTTGGTCATGAAGGTTCGAGCATTACTCATCCAATATTAATTGTATGCACTTCAATGAGTAAAAGAGACTCACCGGGTAAATAAATGGGTGACGTTCCACTTTAAATATGCATTAAGTTGCGTATATTCTTCTTTGCATAACAAATACGCAGAAGCTCGTGTAAAAATACATTTTTTCTGAATAAAAAACCCCCCAAAACACTCGACTTAATGGGTAGGGTATGATTTTACTCGCAAAAAACAGTTCTCATTTTGTGTGTGTAGGCAGAGCCATCCTAGTCATTTTGATCGCAGTGCAGTATTAGAACTCACTTGAACCTTTCCGCTGTAAGTTGTTGGAAAGCAATAATGGTCAAATTTTGGACGAAGAGGGTCTTGACATAAATCCATGAACTCTTGGCGCCTGCCATAGTAAAGATATAATTTGCTTGGTGGAACAAATGGTCCTTGTTAGTCATGTTTAAGTGTACGTTATCAACAAGTTATTTTGCGATAGGCTGAGTTGGCCCCTAGTGAACACACGATACGTTTTTGTATGGGGATCAAAGGAGCTGTAAACCGTTGCACAGGTCAACCATCACAGAAACGATTTCGGGAAAGTTGAACATTCATCAATTTTGCAGTTATTTGTTTGACCTAGATACAATTATCATGATATTGTATGTTATATCTGATATGATTATTCATGATACATCCTTATTCCAATATTGTACTTTCAAAATAACTGCTAATGTGTATACTGTTTCTTAGTAAGTTATTGAAAGTACATGTATCTATTATGAGGCTTTCCGCTTGTGTGCCAATAAGAAAAATATAATAGGAACCGTCATGAGTATCATCCTTCACTTACACACATAGGCATATTTCGCTTGTGCGGTTGTAGAGTAATTAAAGAAACACAATTACAAGGTCAAAGAAGTGTAATTTTGCTGCCATATTTATGCAAAGATGATGATAAAAAGTATTCTTGAATATATAATTCTACTTACGATTTGATATGTGACCTGACTTGATCAATATTTAGAATTCCAAATTGAGTTTAGTTAGTCAATGTTCATTAAATTCATTGTTATAAGGCCTTAATTACGAAATACGACCCATTTTGATCAATTTGTCCGTTATGGCGGCCAGTAATTTGCATATTTTTAAGTCATGCATGTCATTAAGGGGGGACATACAGTCTACAAAAAAATAATCACTAAATGTTGTTTTTTGGCTTCCTGTTGAATGTCAGTGTAAATGCAATGTCATGTATTGATCATATCGTCGCTGGGCAATTAAAAGGGCAAATTGGCCGATATTATCGTTAAATATCGATTTTGTTTTTATTTTATTTTCAGATAGAGTACTTTAATACCTATCCGATGATATATTTAGAATCCCCATATATGCCCTACTTTTTGAGAAAATCAAAAATAACAAAAGGACAAATTGAAATAATTGCGCGTATTTGGGCAACAAAAGGACAATAACGTTTTTCACGAACTGCCGAGCGGTGTTATTTAGATAAGAATAAATACACTTATAACGAATGAAGTGTGTTATTTGACTACTTGTCCGTAAAAACATAGTATTGGTTACAATATCTGCACATACGTAAGGCCACAAGTTTAGCCAATTTTAATTGAAGCGGCGACGAAATTACCCTTTTGCATGTTTGGCATACACGACTCAACGCGCACCTCGTGCGCGTATTTGCCCTTTTTGTTGCCCATTATCGCGCCAAGTCGCGCGCATTGGCTGTGCATTATCAATGCGCGTAAAAGGGCAATTGTATTATTATCCTTTTTGCGTGCACGATATCGGCGCATCATATCGCGTGTAATAAGGACAATATAAGAAATGCGTAATAACTCTGTTAAAAAGAACAGAGCATACGCCAAATTAAACGACTTGGTAGCTATAAAGCCTACCTAACCTTTTCACTAAACATAGTTACTGAATTTTGCATTTAAAGAAAATAATTGCCCAAAATGTTGTTTCTTCAAAAAAAGTATGTATCGTTTTTTGCTATCGATACCGTCAATTTGTCCTTTTAATTGCCCATCGACGATATATGCAACGAGAAGTCTTTTTTCAAAAATATGTAATATGACACCCACAGCTGCTAATTTGCATACAAAGAAAAAACATAAGAAAAAACGATTATGGTTCTCCTGTTCAAAGTAACCATTCAATTTCCTTCAAACTTGCCATATGCATTCTGGGGCTCAATACAATTACTTTCTATGGTTTAGTTTTTTTTTTTAATATATATATTTTTTTTGTAATGATTTTTTTTATTGGCCAATCAAATTTCGGCTTAGCTAATTATATATTCATGGACTAATTTTTCAAAGTTTAAACATTTTTGTCAAAAACAAAACCATACAAGTTATAGAATACACATTCACAAGGCAGCACACCAAATTTCAAGACAATTCATCATGCAATTCTCTCTCAATTACAAAGATCATCACGCCCATTCACCTAAAATCCCCATTTTGAGAAAACAAAGAAAAACAAAGAAAATAAAAAGAATTACATTTTGAATCGCATCAAATACGTTCCGAATGGTAAACAACACCCAATGAGGCAATTTTGACAATTTTTTTAAAAATGCATTAATTTAGTTCATTACTGGAAGATAATATATGCAGCAAAACATCTGAATATACATCAATTAATACAATTAAAAGGAGATTACTGTTTTAATTAGTACTCTAATATGCTATACTTTACTGTACAAAAAGGTAATTAGAATATGAGATAAATGTGACTTTGAACTGGATTTTGGAGTACTTGTAGGCATTATTTTTTACTCAAATTGTTACAGAACATTCAACAGATATTACTGATCAATTTGACATCAAAATAAAAAAAATAAAAAATAAAAATGGCTTTTAGACTGTTTGTCCCCCCTTAAATTGATCAGAATATTCTTATTGACATCCCTCCTCATCAAAATCATGGAAGAGCACATTACATTTATTTGCTTGGCCCGCCTAGTTGCAGAGATATGATATACACATTTTTATCAGTTCAAAATGGTGAAATTAGTGTCAATTGGCGGCCATTTTGAATATACTAATTATATTGTTGTATGTTAAATGAGTAAATTATACTTCTGATGATTTAATAAATGGCCTCATTCAATGATTTCATTCCCAGAACTTGTTTAAGACACAAATTATGAGTGTTATATTAAGTAGGCCTTAATTGCCCCAAATAATCTATTTTGTACGACTTTTCTGTCATGGCGGCCATTAATTTGCATATTTTTTCTTCTTCTTTTCCATTAAATACATCAGAGTTATCTTATTTATGTTCCTTTTGATAGAAAATATCATTCTAGACAGTTAATTTGCAGGTTTTGCTCGCCCTCTTGCAAAGTTATTTAATAAACACGTTTTACAAGTTGAAAAAAAAATAGTAATTTTGGCGGCCATTTTGTTTATGCAAATTAGATGGTCAAAAACTCAAAATTTCGCTTGGGAACCGGGCTAATCGGATTCAGCATACTCAAATTATGTTAAAAAAGGTTCCCAAATTTTACTAAAAAATGCCTCTAGGGTCTTATAGCGAGCTCTTTTTCAGATATCCGTCTAGACTAGCAAGAGAAATGGTCAACATCACATGCATTATTGAAACATGTATTACCTCTTCTTCCCACTAAATTTAGAACTTCCCTTCCCAGGAAGGAAGAGAAAATAATAAGACGTTTCCGATTAGGAGTAATAGGTCTGAATTATGACTCACATAGACTGGGCTTTCATGAGAATTTTTTTTTTTTTGTGGGAGATGCCTGGTAATAGAAACTGTATATCACTATTTAGTAGTATGTCCACAATATATGAAAGAAAGAGCCATGCTCATAATTGAAACGGGTATAAATGAAGGAGAAGAAATAATGGAATTGTTCAAACGTGATGATATTTCTACTCAAAGAGCACTTGTCCGATATGTAAACAGGGGAGCTCGTTTTGCAGGCATTTGAAGACCAAAAAATCCATGTACGGTATATTGTGCCTACTAGGACGGCTTAAGTATAGTTTGTAAAACGGTGACACGACATATGCTCCGCCGACATATGCTCCGCCGACAATTGCTCCGAAAAATGCGACAATTGCTCCGCGACAAATGCTCCGCGATACTTGCTCCGCCGACATTTGCTCCGACGACAATTGCTCCGCCGACAAATGCTCCGCCGACATTTGCTCCGCCGACAAATGCTCCACCGACATTTGCTCCGCCGACAAATTCTCCGCCGACATTTGCTCCGCCGACAAATGCTCCGCCGACATTTGCTCCGCCGACAATTGCTCCGCCGACAAATGCTCCGAAGATGCGACAATTGCTCCGCCGACAATTGCTCCGCCGACATTTGCTCCGCCGACAATTACTCCGCCGACAAATGCTCCGAAGATGCGACAATTGCTCCGCCGAAAATGCTTCGAATATGCGACAATTGCTTAGCCGACAATTGTTCCGCCGAAATATGCTCCGGAGATACGACATTTGCTCCGGTGACAATTGCTCCGCAGAAATATATGCTCTGAAGATGACAGTACTTCAAATGGTCCAAAAAACAACATATGTTCCTCAACCATAATTGTTCCACCGACATTTACTCCGCTGAAGATTAAACTCTGGAATGAATTCTCAAGTACCTTCGGTATGAAGTGCGCTTTTATATGTTATGCAAATCTCTTGTGAAATTGGAGTACAATCGATTCAGTAACCATCGATTCATTCAAATATTTTATTTGGCTGGTTTGTTTGTTTCACGTTTCTTTATACAGGGTGGGGGGGGGGGCAGTCAAGCCCAGTGTTTTAAGGATGCGTGACCCTGCAGCCTGCATCTAGTAGCAGAAGGGGAGGCGCAATAACACAACACTGGCTTTAGTTTTTGATGTTACATTGCAATGTAACATCAAAAACTAAAGCCAGTGTTGATTGGGGTTCGACTGGAGTCGAACCACGGACCCTCATAGTATCCGAAAATGCTGTGATGAATAGTATACTGTTCCAAGCAATCATCAAGCGAAGGGCATGATACTGGTGTTAGGATCGATCATGAATAGAAAGAAGAAAAGTCTTTATAAACACTGCATTTGTATTACTCAGACTCTTTATGAATCAAGAAATTGTTCCGCATGAGTTCAAAATTTATCCACGTTTTATCAAAATTCAAAGAACGTTATTTTCACCCACTGTTAAATTTTCGGAGTTCCAATTTTGTTTAGATTTGTTCATCGTTCACTGAACAACGAGGGCCCAATTTGTGACACTTCTAAACGCCCCCCCCCCCCCCCCCCCCCCACCCCGTAAACGATTAAGGCTGCCTTATTGTCCAACAGAAAAGCACAAACTTCCAATGCATTTTGCATTCGTATAAACGGAAGGATTGGCAGGAAGTAGCAGAAAATTGAAATTCAATAATCTAAGGAATTGAGGGGTCCTCTTACCTCCACAGTGAGGTAAGATGGACACTTCACCCCTTTAGTGACTATGACGTCATATTCCATAAAAAGCAATATGTGATCAATTTTATTGTTAATATGTGAAGAATAGATTGTCTTCTAGACGATGTGATCTTTATTTAAAGGGGTACAGTTTTGCTACTTAAGGCTGAACTTTAGTAACCAACCCTGGACAGTTACTTGATAAACTAATGGTTATAACTCCACTATGCTCGAAAGGTATACAAAATTACAAACGACTTAATAAAACGCCTGTTATCATTCAAAAAGAGCCATTTAAACACAAGAGGGCGCTTTTCTTAAAAGGCATTGGTTTCAACAATTTTCATACAAAATTATGCATGTGGTGTTTTATTGGAATGATGATTAGATAGAGAGATCATCAACAACTGTTCCAAAAATGATTTTGAAAATTTTTGAAAAAGTGCAAGCATTTTAAAAATATTTTGTTGAAAAAAAAAATCATCTAATTATTTGGGCATTTGTCTGCGGAGCATTTGGCGGCGGAGCAAATGTCGGCGGAGCAAATGTCGCGGAGCAATTATCGGCGGAGCAAATGTCGCGGAGCAATTGTCGCAGCTTCGGAGCAATTGTCGGCGGAGCAAATGTCGGCGGAGCATTTGTCGGCGGAGCAAATGTCGGCGGAGCATTTGTCAGCGGAGCAATTGTCGGCGGAGCAAATGTCGGCGGAGCATTTGTCGGCGGAGCAAATGTCGGCGGAGCATTTGTCGGCGGAGCAATTGTCGGCGGAGCATTTGTCGGCGGAGCAAATATCGCGGAGCATTTGTCGCGGAGCATTTGTCGCATTTCTCGGAGCAAATGTCGTCGGAGCATATGTCGGCGGAGCATATGTCATGGAACCTGTAAAACAACACTCAAAAATAGTATTTGTTTTGGTTATAATTATACTATTGCGAACATATATGAAACCCCTTATATTTATAAAAGATATTGATTATTATATTCCACATACTTATAATCTTGCTCTTCGATTGGTCAAAAGGTAATCACGTGATGAAACATAGTTTCGCCCATCATTGATGGGAGAAGAAAACTTCGTTACACTATGTAGATATCTTGGGTGAAAGTGCGTTGCACTCACTAGATAATTGGTAAGGTACTATCTACACCCCGCGGTTGCATTGAATTGCTGTGGAGAGTGTGTATTCAAATTCCGCACTATTTAGCAGACCATTATAGAAGTATGACTCCAACACTGCCGTTGTATTGTAGGTACCGGGTACGGTAGTTCTGCTGCATTTAATACGGGATTTGAATAGCCACACACTGCACGGTCAATTCAATACAACCGCGGAGATCATGTGTGTGTTGCGCGAATTACAAATGTAATGCGTACTTTGCACTGTGTATCGTACACCGCTTGCCATGACTCTGACGTTTAGACTTTAGAACGTTGACTTTTGAACTGTTTTAGTGTTTCATCACCATTGATTACAATTTTCTTGGAGTCTGACTTGGAGTTGGAGTTCACTTTCATTTTATATAGACCCAAGTGCTAGCCTATAGCCTTAGGCTATGGAATTTTCATGGAGTTAAACAATTGGAATAGCCATTGTTGGTAAGTAGATCAAAGTCTAGTACCGGTAACTGTAGTGTCAGTGTTAGAACTAGGCCTAGACATTAAAAGCAGTTTAAGTTGTCTTTCTCGTAGACCTAGCTACCAGTGAAATGTTTCCAATGTAGAATATAAAGCAAATTATCCCCTTTTTGTTTCAGGCGATGGCAAACCATCACTTCCTCGGCGATCTGAATGTATACGCTATCTTTCCTCAGCTTCGCTTCGGAAAGATAGCTACATCCAGATTGCCTCGGAAGTGATAGTTTTTGCCATTGCCTTCACCAACGGTAATTATTTGCTTACTATTGTCACATCTGTGGTGGGAGTCCCTATGTGAGAGAAACATCGAAAGGGGTTTGAATATGTATAGTTATTTTGTATAAGTATGAATTATTATACATTTTGTATAGTATTCATAAACGTGTTCCATTAATTAGTGCAACAAAATTATAATTTATATATTGACAACAACCTGCGTGTTTGATTGATATTTATATATATATATATATATATATATATATATTGGTAATGTTATAAAGAATCAATATAACCCTTTCAACGATGCCCAACATCACATCAGAGGCGGGAGTCCCAATGTGAGTGGGGCATCGAAAGGAGTTTGAAGATAGTTTATTTTGTATAAATAGGAATTAATATTCATATTCGTTTTCTTTATAAATTTGGGTTATGTACGAGTGTAAATTATATTGACAACCACTTGTAGTTTTTTGTTTTGTTTTGTTTTGTGTAATGTTTATCATATTTATTAAGCAATTCTTACCAATTACTGTTTATTGCCTATGAGATTGAAAACCCTTACAATGATGCCCAACTCCACATCAGAGGCGGGAGTCCCAATGTGAGTGGGGCATCGAAAGGAGTTCGAATATACATGTATTTTGTTTTAGTTAGGTTTGTTTTTCTGTATAAATAGGATCTAATATATATTCGTAGTCATCATAATTTTGATTCATATACGAGTATGAATTATATTGACAACATCTTGTATGTTTTTGTGGTAATGTAAATTATATTTAATAATGTATTATTTATTGTTCATTAATTTCGAATACCCTTACAATGATGCGCAACTTCACATCAGACGCGGGAGTCCCAATGTGAATGGGGATTCGAAAGGAGTTTTGAATATAGTTTATTTTGTATAAATAGGAATTCATATCCATATTCGTATTCTTTATCAATTTGTGGTGTGTACGAGTGTAAATTATACTGACAACTCCTTGTAGGTCCCTTTTTTGGTAATGTTTATCATATTTATTAAGTAATTCTTATCAATTACTGTTTATTGCCTATGAGTTTGAATACCCTTACAATGATGCCCAACTCCACATTAGAGGCGGGAGTCCCAATGTGAGTGGGGCATCAAAAGGAGCTCGAATATACATGTAATTTTTGTTGGTTTGGTTTGTTTTTCTGTATAAATAGGAATCAATATATATGTCGTAGTCTTTATAACTGTACTTTATATACGATTGTGAATTATATTGACAACATCTTGTATGTTTGTGTGGTAATGTATATTATATTTAATTATCTATTATTTATCGTTTATTAATTTGGAATACCCTTACAATGATGCCAAACTCCACATCAGAGGCGGGAGTCCCAATGTGAGTGGGGCATCGAAGGGAGTTTGGCGAATGATTATTATTACTTTATAATGATATATTCCGTTATAATTAGTATATGTCAAATTTAGACTAACATGCACATAACAAGCCCACTAAATGTTTGCACTTAATGCTAGGTTTAGCTATATGGAAAATTTATATATCGCAATATTTTGTTTGTAGTGTTATGATATTATTGTTCAGTTTGAAATAAGATAAGAATTATAAGTAGGTTTAAAGGAAATGAACGCTTACAACAAGTACAATCGTTATAATTATGTAACTCCACATGAGAGGCGGGAGTCCCTATGTGCGAGATGCAATCGTATAGTTTATATATTTTGGTTAAAATATACTAGTAATACAATTATGTAATGGAAAAGAAAAACAAAATATCGCGATAACCATAGCGGTGCCATTGGATGTTTTTATATATATTTATATATTTCCTTTTGTAAAGAAAAAAAAAAGAATTTAAATTGGCAGCAATAGTCACCTTTGACTGATTGCCACTAAACCAAAACAACAACAACAACAACAACTGTAATTTCATTTCACAGACTTCCACTTCCCTGGTTATACTGTATGATATGTTTAGTGTTCCACAGACTTTGAGAGCACGCCAAACTGCATGCGTTTGCCGTGTGCAACTTAATGACCGAAGAATCAATCAAGTACTGAATTATTCTTCAAACTTCATTCTTTCTTTCATTTGAGATTGTTATTTTGCAGCATGCATATATACGAACTTGTATCCTCGTGAATAAGTTCATGCTTGTATTCCGACAATGAATCAGCTAAACTAAACATAATATTATTATCAAGTAGCCGAAATGTAGTACATTGAAGAGAGGATATCTTTGCTATTTTTTCTTGGTAGCTTCTCCTTCATAGAATCTAAATTACAGCGTTGTTCAAGTTAACATTTCACATGGGTGTCATATTTATCCCAATCTAGGTACTGGAAACTTTACAGATGATTTGTAAAAAATAAAAAAAATGAAATGCTTACACTTTTTCAAAAAATTCAAAAGAGGTTCAAAATAGTTGTTGGTGAACTCTTTTTAACAAGACATCACATGCAGAATTGTTCCTAAAAATGCGTTAAACCAATGCATTTTTAGAGAGCGCCCTCTTGCAATTTAACAGCTCTTGTGAATGATAACAGGCTTTTTACTTAGTACTTAGTAGTCTGTAATTTCGAGCATAGTGGAGTAATAACTATTAGTTTGTTATGTTATGATGCAGGTTTTGGCTACTCAAATTCTGTTTGACTAAAACTGTACTACGCAAAATACCTATTCAAAATCAATGATAGATATTTGGATTCAAATCTGCAAGATAAAAATATGTATTATATTGTTACCAAGCACATTGGATATTTAACTCAATTTCAAACACGAGGATTAACTTATATTGCAATGTGCTAGTTAGTGACGTCATACATGGCGGTAATGTCGAACAAATACGATTCCTTTGCAGTAATGTTTTTGTATTTGTTTCATACAATAGGGGGAAACATTAACGACGCAATGTACAAGGCGATTACAAATTCGTGGATTGTTCTGGCTTGCGTTACCCCGGGATACCAAGCCAGCGCGAACTGCAAAAAGGGTAAGTTGACTAGATAGTCGCTGTTGTCATTGTTTTGTAATTTTGGTGCCCATTCAAAATGAATATTTACGCCATAATACTTAATTATTTAGTATAAATAATTAATAATGAGTTCCTGTCCATCACTCAAATCCGACGTAACCGTGCATCATAATGGTCAGTCCGGCACTGCACATGTACATCGTTCAGATTTCTCAGCTCAGTAGTTTACCAGGGTACGTGTGTGTGCAAGCCGAGCCTTGACCCTCATATGCTCGAAGATGAGGTGTCAGGACGGTGCAATCTATGTTGGGTTCCTTTGAAACAAGGGCGTCGATTTCTTCTCGCCATTGGGGGGATGATACGTCATTTTGACCATCTCTGGCATGTATGGCGAGGGAGCGAAGCGACAACCCAGCAGCGTGCCCGGGCTTTTATGATTGAGGGGGGGGGGGGATAGGGGGCCCCAACAACATTGAATTTAGCTGTTTAGAAATTGGAAAGATTATTAAGTGCACATTGCAAGCATCATGTTATGAGGTGAGCTTTGTACAAGATGAATTTTAGCCTGATAGATACATAGATTGCAAGCATTCGGATGGAACCCTGAATAGCATCAGTCAAGGGATACCCACATTGGGAAGCTTATTTGGGGTCCAGGGGGCGGAGCCCCCGGAAGCTTTGGGATTTGTAATATCCAGAAATAAAGATGTTGTCTATAATTATGTTATAGTAAATATATTATCCATTGCGGATATAGTATCGGAAATAATATCGCTAGTGATATTCGTTTGTCTCGCAATGTATGGTCAAACTAGGAATCTAAAAGATCATGACGTTTCGTGTGCCGCTGCAACACTTTGTCAAATGATATTATCTAATGTAGACAATCGGTATTTATGCTCTACCGTGGCTCCCAACGCAGAATCTCACATAAGCGAGCACGTACCCGATAGGTCAAAAACGGGCCGCGTCAATTGGCCGGTGCACACGGGCAATCAACCAATCAACGGAACACTGGTTCGGTCCGCCTACCGAATCAACCGGTGGGGGGCCGGATTGTAGGGGAGTGTCATGGCGACGTATTGTACGATGGTTCGGTAGGCTATCCGCAATGGATAATATATTTACTATTATTGATTGAACATACGGGCGCCCAGCCCTGAAATTGATACGTAGATATGAGCGTTGTAGCAAGAAGGTGGCTTGGCTCGTCCGTGGGTTTCGAATCAACCGGTGGGGGGCCGGATTGTAGGGGAGTGTCATGGCGACGTATTGTACGCTGGTTCGGTAGGCGGACCGAACCAGTGTTCCGTTGATTGGTTGATTGCCCGTGTGCACCGGCCAATTGACGCGGCCCGTTTTGGACCTATCGGGTACGTGCTCGCTTATGTGAGATTCTGCGTTGGGAGCCACGGTAGAGCATAAATACCGATTGTCTACATTAGATAATATCATTTGACAAAGTGTTGCAGCGGCACACGAAACGTCATGATCTTTTAGATTCCTAGTTTGACCATACATTGCGAGACAAACGAATATCACTAGCGATATTATTTCCGATATAATTATGTTAATAGGAATTACAGTTAACTATTGAATAGTTATCTCAATTTTAGTGAGCGAAGCGCCGACGCACAGTGGGCCAGAATCGCCTGAAAGTGTGCCAAGAGAGAAATCCTGAGTACTGGGCCGGGACTAGGTGAAATAACCTTAATCGGGGTTCCAAGGGGTGCAGCCCCCGGAAGATTTTTGGATTTGGGCAGTTTAGCACTATCAAGAGTGGTACTATAGTAACAACTTTCACATTATGAATGAGAGGGGGCAATGCTCCTTTATTTCAATGTTATTATATATTTTTGAACCCCAAATATTGGGAGGGGGGATAATAATACAGGCCATCCCCCCACCTGATATATCCCCCACCCCCCCCCCCCCCCCCCCCGTGATCGACACCCATGCTTTGAAAGCAATATTGCAGCCAAAATCAAAACAATATATACCTCGCACAAAAAGTTCCGCAATCGAGGTTTGCACATTAATAACTTTTTTATTACGCTATTACTATTCATACATTTGGTATCATTGGAAAGCGTTAATCCTCCTCTTTACATGGATATAACATTTGTTATGAATATTTTATCATGGAATGTGCATTGCTTCCAAATGTTGGGCAAAGTCAAAAGTGAAATGTTGCAAAATGCACTAATTTTGTCAACAAAGGGCCTTCCTTTTGTTTGAAGACTAAAACGTGGCTTAAATGCCTATTACGTTATTACCATTCATAAATATGGTTTCATTGGAAAGCGTGAATATAATCCTCCTTTTTACATTGATATAACATTTGCTATGGATATTTTATCATGGAATGTGCATTACATCCGAATGTAGGGCAAAGTAAAAAATTAAATGTTGAAAAATGCACTGATTTTGTTAACAGTTTGCCTTCCTTTTGTTTGAAGATTAAAACGTGGCTTGAATGCATGACCACCTCACCCCCATTCAAGCCAAGGAAGGCACACTGTTGACAAAATCAGTGCATTTTGCAACATTTCACTTTTGACTTTGCTCTACATTTGGATGCAATGCACATTCGATGATAAAATATAAATAGCAACTGTTATATCAATATAAAGGTGAGAATTCACGCTTTCCAATTATATGAAATTTATGAATGTTAATAGCGTAATAGAAAAGTTATTAATGCGCAAACCTCGATTGCGGAACTTTTTGTGCGTAGTATAGTTGACTAGGTAGGCATGGTTGGTATAGACAAATCCGGTTTCAAGTCTATAGGGCCATAACTGGAGGGCTTCCAAGAGTACAACAAAATATAATTTGAATAGGTTTTAACTGTAATGCAACATGTCAGGTGTATTATTGTCTCCTAAACCATCAGTGACCTTTGTTCAGCATGCTAGACATGCTTGAAGCCCCCCCCCCCCCCCCCCCCCCCAGTTATGACAGACGTAGACTTGAAACTGGATTGGTCTATAGCTAGTTGTGTGTGTGCGGGGGCGTTTTAGTGGCCTAGCCAGGAATTTTGCAAAGCGCGAGAGGTTTTTGGTCTGCCTCCGGGCAAATTTGCTCAGGGCCTCTGGCGGGGTTCCGGGGGGGGGGGGGGGGGGAGGGTGGGCTCCCCCCCCCCCCCCCCCACTTGCTACGAGAGAGAGAGAGAGAGTGTGTGTGTGTGTGTGTGTGTGTGTGTATGGAAAGATGGTTAAAATTGTAAAAATGCGCTGATGCTGATGTGTATAATGTACAATTCGAACCAGTAACACAAAGCCGTTTATTCCGGGGGTTACGCACCCAAAAGTAAAATCAGGTGCGTGCGCAAACTATAGAAAGTGACCAGGTACAATAGTTGTGTTGTAGCTTAGCAACTAGGGTAGTGTGAGCCTTTGTTCTATGGATCATTGCACCGTGTGAATTCGCAAGTCAATGCATTGCCATTACAGTAAATTGAACAATCGACGCAGAGCAAGAGATAGCGTGGTATCGCCCGGTTGATTTCGATTTCGAAATGATCGCAAATCGACCATGTCAGTTATTTTGCTAGTTCCTAACCGGATTAAAAAACAACATTTACAGAAAGTATGATATTCTGCTAGAACAATATCTACAAAAGGTGGTAAGTAATTAATATATTGGGTACACGCAGAATGAAAAGGTTTTTTTAATGAAAGAAATTACTCTTCAAACATATTTTTCTTCACAAGTTTTTATTCGTATTTTTACACATTTTAAAACATCAATGTCTACTATTGAATACCATATTACAATTCTTATAGTTTAAGCTTAACATTTATGGCAAATTCATGGTCGGAAAATTAATCCTGAGCACACAGGGAGAAGGAGAACTGAGCGATTCAGACGATAAAAGCCAATCTTGTGGTTATCTTGTGGTTATCTCGTGGTTTGCAATTCTTAAGAATATCTTGTGGTTAGCGCTCGTTTGAACACGCAAAACTCGAGGTTATGTTGTGGTTTCCAAACCACAAGATTGCGCGCACTGCAAAATATGCGCAATCTCGTGGTTATCTCAGGGGGGTGTCACTGCTGCCAGAGTGCAGCGATTTTTGCTCACCGGAAGAGCCCACAACTGGTTGCATTATGGGCTACTTGGGAACTACAGTTAACCAATCACAGAGTAGTTCAAACGCGTCGTCACGGGATCGAGGTCAATAAAACAAGTTCATATGCATACGTCACAATGGCTCCCATTGTTCTCATAAGCGTGATGAAATCTAGGACAGTGCGCAGGAAAATAGGCGCGATAGTCTACGCACTGCATAGGCATGATGATTGGTCCAGTATTTCTAGGTCACTACGCGATGACGTAGAGAAGTGGGCTACGGGAGCTTCAAAAATCGGTTCACTCCGCCATGTTGCCCATGTACAAAGTCTATGGGACACGTGACTTGCGCGCGTTAAGTGAGCCTTCTAGTTATAAACGGGTTGGTTTGTTTATTCATACTTCTATGGGTTATCTTGTGGTTATCTTGTGGTTTCAAAACCACAAGATACTTGTAAGATTTTGCGCAAAATGAGCGCGCGATGAGCGCGCGACTGCGCGCAGTCTATTTTTTTTACCGTCTGAACCATAGAAGTAGTATATAAATAACTAGAAGAGAATCTACGCCCTGCGCGCTAATTTTCCCATAGCCTTAACACGCAGCTAACATGGCCGGTTAGGGAAACTTCATGGACTGGCTAACATGGAATGCTGGGTATTTTGTAGTCTATGATCTAAGACCCTCGATCGCATGCTAAAAAATAATCCCACCACCCATAATAGATAGCCGCCAACGAGAGAGATCTGCACAACAGCAGTGATGGCTGCCAGCCGAGGCATCGTGATCAGCGATCACTGATGTTACGCAGTCCTCTCTCGTTGGTCGCGCTATGTTCAGCATGCGATCGAGGGTCTCGATCCTAGACTAAACGTATCCCAGAATTCCATGTTAGCCAGTCCATAAAAGTTTCCAAGATTAGCGCGCAGTATGACCCCCCTGGTCTGAACACAATCAGCTTCGAGACTCGTGGTTTGGGTTGACCTCATGACCGAGATATGCTTCCGGTGTGAAAACAAGTCAAGTTATCGCGCGTGACCTCAAATGAGAAAGGCGCGCACACTACTTCCGGTTTTAATTCTTAAGAATTGCAACTCTCGGGAATTGGCATCGTTTGAACACACATTATGCAATTCTTAAGAGTTGCAATTCTTAAGAATTGCAACTCTTAAAGGGGCCCTGCAACCCAAATGCATGTTGACCTCTGTTCATCTGTATTAGTGTACACATTCAATATTTGTAAACGGTTTGACCCAAATATGTTTTGTATATTTTTTAACATTTTATCATTTATTTGTCTTCATGTTGCTAAGCCCCACCTCCTAAAAAACCCTCCAGAGCAAATTCTATTGTTGACCTGCAGTGACATCATTTGTCAATCACTGGTCAGCTACCATGCTATTGTGATTAGCCTAATCACAATAGCATCACACGGTTGAATAGAATACCAACTCACACAACTTCAATTACAATAGCTGTTGCTATGTCAGAAGAAAAGCACTGTCTAAGCTATTGCATGGAGGTATGCAGGGCATGCTTTTGTGTGGATGTTCTTTTTGTACTTTCATCTTTTGTTAATCTCATGGTAGCTGACCAGTGATTGACAAATGATGTCACTGCGGGTCAACAATATAATTTGCTCTGGAGGGTTTTTTAGGAGGTGCGGCTTAGCAACATGAAGACAAATAAATGATAAAATGTTTAAAAATATACAAAACATATTTGGGTCAAACCGTTTACAAATATTGAATGTGTACACTATTATACAGATGAACAGAGGTCAACATGCATTTGGGTTGTAGGGCCCCTTTAAGATTTAACTTTCATCGTGTGAATACGGCTATTGTGTAAACCTTCATTGTATAAATGGAGGTGTTAAATGAATTTGGCCATGTGACATGGTATAGCTTACTCAAATGATTAAGGAGCGCTGAGGTATAAAATATAATAGACACAGAAATATTCATTGAAGCTCATTATAAGCAAGACTTATTTTTTTTAATTAGACATGAATGTGATAAATATGTCAGGCTGATGTAAGAACTTGCAGCAATGAAACTCGGCAAATGGTCATTTAATTGATGTTGTGCCGAAGTCAATGATTAGACATGAATATGACATCTCAATGATGACGCCATAGCAATATCCTGCCGATGTCAGAACTGGCAGCAATGAAACAAGCCGGCAAATGGTCGCCAGTTCCGACATCGGTACAACATTGACCCAACGTCATATTTGAGCGGTCATATTTATGTATATTTAATAACATAAGCCCAACATCAATTTTGCAATCTTTGACTGACCTCTTAATTTGCTACCAGTTCCAACATCTGCGCGATATTAGCCCGACGTCATATTTGAGATCTCTTATTCATGTCGGATTAATGACATCGGCAAAACATCAGTTTAATGACCATTTGCCGACTTGTTTAATTGCTGTCAGTTCTGACATCGGCAGGATATCGCTTTGGCGTCATCATAAAAGAGATGTCATATTGATGTCAAATTAATAACATTGGCCAGACATCAATTTCACAACCATGTACCGACCTCTTAAATTGCTACCAGATACAACATCATCACAATATCGGACTGACGTATAGAGATGTCATATTTATGTAGGACATCCGCCCGACATCTATTTCACAACCTTTTACCCACCTTTAAAATTTCGTAAAGTTCCGACATCTGTGCGGTATAGGCCCAAAGTCATATTTTGGATGTCATATTTATGTCTAATTAATAACTGTGACCCGACATCAATTTCACAACATTTTACCGACCCCTTAAATTTCTAACAGTTTCAACATCGGCGCGATATTAGCCCGACGTCATAATATTGGACATGTCGTATTCATGTCGGAATATTGACATCGGCTGAACATCGATTGCATGACTATTTAATGATTAGTTTCATTGGTGCCATTTATGACATCGGCAGGATATCGCTGTGGCGTCATAATTGAGATGTCATATGGATGTCCAATAAAAACATTGGTCCGACATCAATGTTACAACCATTTACCGACCTCTTTAATTGCTACCAGTTCCAACATCGGCGCGAAATTATCCCGACGTCATATTGAAGATGACATATTCATGTCAGAATATTGACATAGGCTGAACATCGATTTCATGACTATTTGCCGACTCGTGTCATTGCTGCCAATTCTGACATCGGCGCGATATCGGCTTGACGTCATATTTGTGATGTCATATTGATGTCCAATTAATAACATCCCTCCGACATCAATTCCACAACCATTTACCGACCTCTTAAAATGATATATTCCGACATCGGTACAACATTGGCCCAACGTCATATTTGAGATGTCATATTCATGTTGGTTTATTGACATCGGCCCAACATTAATATTACAACCCTCTAACGAGCTCTTAAATTCGTATCAGTTTCGGCATTGGTGCGATTTTAGCGCGACGTTTTATTTGAGACGTATTTTTTTTTGTCAGCTTAATGACATCGGCACGACATTCAACTACAACCATTTCCCGACTTATTTCATTTCCAAAACCTCCAACTTAAATTCGACGTTGGCGTAATGTTGGCGCGACGTCTGTTTGCCAACTGCGATCTAGTCCGCTGCCCGGACGGCCTACTAATTAGCACTATTTAATAGTATAGCACAGCTCAGCCGATAGCTGGCGTATGTCATACTTTGGGGGAGAATTACGAAAGGAGCGCGCGGTAGTGAGCTTGTATAGTATGGCATGGCGTGTGCATATGGTGTGTGGGTGTGTGTTCACAAATCACGTCCTGAATCTGGACTAACCGCGATCTTGCCGACGACCTGCCGACACCGCTCCGACGTCAGTTAGCTAGCTGGATACTTATAATATTTTTGTTAACTTGCTTTGATAATCTTGAATGAATTGAATTTCGTTTGATCGATTACAAACATTAGTAATTCAAAAGTAAAAAAAAAAGAAGTATTGCTATTGGGAAATTCATGATCGATTATAAGCGATCGTAAGTGAAATGAAAATTTTCGATTTTTGGAATTATTTATATTAAAAAATATACTCTTGTCATGTCCTTGCTGCTGTATATAATTTAGAAGGATATATAAGAATATAAATAACACCTTTAAATAGTGTTATGAATATCATTTGAAGGTGGATTATTTCAGATTCAACGCTCTGCAAATACTAACCATTACAAAACATACATGCTAAGAAGAGGTGTATATATATTATACCGATTGCGACCTATGTTTGTAGGTCGATATGATGTAATGATAGGTTTAGGAGTAGACAATAGGTGTAGGAAAAGGATATTTATAGAATTATGATTCATGAATGAATGTGTGTGAAGGTTAAACAAAAATCATGGATCGGACGTGGAATCTATGCTTGTTTTCCAATTTCTTTTTACGTTTTTGATGTTGGTCCTACGTTGGCCATTTGACATTGGGCCATTGTCAAATTTTGATGTTGGTCCAGCATCAGAAAATGACGTTGAGCCAATGTTGGGTTAGCGGACATTCAAACGTCGGGCGAACGTCAAGATTTGATGTTGGGCCAACGTCAAGATTTGATGTTGGGCCAACAATAAAAAAATTACGTTGGACTAATGTCAGGCTGGCGGACATTTTAATGTCGGGCCAACGTCAGAATTTGATGTTGGCCCAACGTCAGGATTTGATATTGGGCCATTGACGGAAATTGACGTTGGGCCAACATCACAGAATGATGTCGTGACAACGTTGGGCTAGCGGACATTTTAACCTCGAGCCGACATCATAATGTTATGTTGGTCCAATGTCATGAGTTGATGTTGGGCCATTGTCGGAAATTGACGTTATGCCAATATCACAAAATGACGTAGTGACGATGTTGGGCTGGCGGACATTTTAACGTCGAGCCCACATCAGAATTTGATATCTGTCCTATGTCAGGATTCGGTGTTGGGCCATTGTCGGAAATTGACATTTGCCCGACATCACAAAATGATGTTGGGACAATGTTGGGCTGGCGGACATTTTAACGTCGGGCCAACGTCAGAACTTGATGTTCTCTCAACGTCAGGAATCGATGTTGGGCCTACGTTAGAACTGACATTGGGCCATTGTCAATAATTGATGTTGGGCCGAAATCGCAAAATGACGTTGGGCCAGCATTAAAAAAAGACGCCGATCTGATGTTGGGCTGGCGGACATTTTCACGTCGCGGGGACGTCGCATGTCGCATGTCGGCCCAACGTCCTCTTAAAACGAATTTTACATCGGCCCAACGTTGGCACGACGTCAGGTGGCTAGCTGGGTATGAGCGTCTATATTCAAGTAGATACTCGAACATTTGAAATTAGATTAAAAGTTTCAGGGTATACAGGAATGTTAATTGATTTAAAATATAGGCATATGTAAGAATATTTAGTTAAACATTTTCAAAAGGAATATAATTTGTGTATTGGGGATGGACATACTAATTTTGATTATAGTAATGAGGAATTGAAGAATATATTTTTAAGATTAAAGAGCGCAGTTTTGGGGGGTAAGCTGAGAGAATTTCAATATAAATTATTGCATAGGGCACTATATACAAAAGAACATTTATTTAGGTTTGGATTTGTTATTGATAACTTATGCTCTTTTTGTAAAAATGAGATTGAGACATATTCACATTTATTTTTTGTAATGCTTATACGTACAAAGGTTTTGGTTAGATATGATAGAATTTTTGATTTGATTGAAATTAGGAATGTTGATTGGAAAATAATTTATGTAGGATAGGATTGGCAGGTAGATCGTATAGAGTTAAGTATTGTAACTCTATTATTTTTTTAAAGCATACTATTTACTCTTTTAGAATAAAAGGTGTACTTCCTTCTGTACGGAAAGTACAACAAATTATTTTGGATTATGAAGAAGAAAAAAAAAAGTTGCTATTAAAAAGGGTAAATTAGGAGTTCACTTACAAAAATGGGAACACCATAAAATACATGTTATATGATTAATTTCATTTTGTTAGTATTATAGGGAATTTGTTAATTATCATTATTAAAGGTTTTGGGTCTCTCCTCTCTTAGTTGAATGTGACAGCTTTCTCTATTGTTAATTAAAGGGTACCACCACCCAAAAATAATATTCTTATTAAAGAAAGGTAACATCTTTAGTATTCCATTCCATCAACAAGTTCACAAAAATATGTTTCCAGAAAGAAAAAAAATAATAGTATTCCATTCCATCAACAAGTTCACAAAAATATGTTTCCAGAAAGAAAAAAAATAACTGGAAACGCATCACCATTCTAAAGTATGCGTTCATGCGGTCTGAATTGCGTAGACTGCGATGCGTGCGGTGAATTGCGATACATGTGCAGAGCGAACGAATCGCTCGGGAATATATTGTCTACAAACGTACGCGTGAATAGCATTGGCGCACTCGCAAATGGTTGGCCCGTATGGAACCAGGAAATAGCTGCCAGCAGTGGTTCCGTAAGTGGTGGAAATTAATTGCTTGGTTTATGAATTACACAACCCTTTGCAAAATGTTGGGTATTTATCTGATATCACAAAACGGTACCAAAACATATAATAATGTGTTGTTCTTTGCCTGGTGGTCCTCTTTAATTACTCTTTAGGTTGAAATCAAAATGAGCAGATATACTGGAATGGGTGTCTGAGGTATGTGGTGTGACTGTGGTGTGATCAGTGGTTGGGTGGGGATGGGGTTTTTCTTGGGCTAAAGTGGGGGGAGGGGGGGGGGGGGTAAAGGAGCATGTTTTAGTTCCTTTTATCTTTATATATATAACCTCCATTATGTTTATTCAATGAAGTCAGGAAATTGAATATACAGTTGATTTGTAATTGTTTATGTATGTAAGGTAACCATTTCTACTTTCGTTCATTATAATTGTATGTATATTTTGTTAGTATGTATATTCAATTGTAAATGTCATATAATTTGGAGGAATACAAATCACTTAACCAAAAACAAAAAAAAAGTCACTTAAAATAAATGTTTAAAAAGTGTGTGTGTTTGTGAGTGAGGGGGTGGGGGCGGGCACTGGAGCACATTCCCTCTATAATTGGACAACAACAATACAAAATCACAAGCTAGGAGAAAATCCTTGAACAAAATAAAACAAAATAAATACATAGAGTGTGCTCCCGATAATTTGCACACCCTCAATTAATCCAACACTCTACGCCACTGTGACTAAGCTTTAACCCTATTCTAACTGGGCTATTTCAGACCAGGTTTTTACTGGGGGGGGGGGGTGGGGGGGTCAATTTGACCCCCCTAAGATCTCGAAGACCGATTGTCCGATTCACGCGAAATTTTGCATGGAGGTACATTGAAGTATTAGCGACTCGTTCATGTTTTCGTCTAAACAATCCAATGTTAAATATGCAAATTATGTGCATATTAATTAGCGAAGGATGCTAATTTATGCAGAAATCCTCTTTTTGTCTGTTAATCACAAATTGTGGCTCAGAATATGCTATTTTTGTGCATGATTATCCTTTATGACTTAATTAACCGGTTTTCAAAAAAAATATATTCTTTATGTATTTCTTTGTTTTTGGAATTTTCTTATGTATTTTAATTTTTTTTTCGACTGATGTTTTTTATTGTTTTTTTCAATGGAATACATTATTGACCATTATCCAACCATTTTTAGCCCAAAATTAAATGATTGCCGTGATCAGAATGAAAAATAATGAAGGTTTTGTGTATTCGAGGGGAAAAAAAAAATCAATTTCCATAGGATTTGTACACAACCCCCCCCCCCCCCCCCCCCCCCCCCCCCCCCCCCCCAGTTAAGATAGGGTTACATTGATAGTCTGGTACGGTTCGAATGTTTGATGTTAGTGACTAAATCTTTGGATGTATTATTGACAATTGTGGAGGTGTTGTGGCACGATTGGAACAACACTTGTGTCCTTCAGCAATGCACTAATCCACATTGCTGCTCTCCACCTACCGCAGGTGCAATAATGGGTACTTGGCATGAATGAGTTTGTGTAAAGCATGAGTGCACTTTCATGGAGTGGAGAGAGTGCACAATAAGAGCTAGATTAATCGCGGGTGTGTACTATTTATTTTTGTATTTATTTATTTATTTATTTGTTTTTATTTATTTCATACTGCAGGGTAGGCCTGTTCAGTTATGCAAAACTGCTTTACAAAGGCGCCCTGCAGTTTAACTTGCATGTTGACAAACAACAAAATATAAACATATACCGTATACATTACATTATAACAATTCGAAACGAACATAAATGATGGGGAGAGTGAATACAAAACATCATTAAATATAAACACGCATAATAATAAAGCATGTTAAGTATCAGCTGTTATGAAATAAAATTCAAATCAATGTAAAGCTTTATATTGTTTTTTAAAACGTATACAAGATGGCCCAAAAAACGGAACGGGGCACTTCCCAAAATAAAATGATTATTTCCATCGAATAGGGTGTCTTTTCCAATGAAAATGACACCAAGAACAGTCAATTCGGTCGTGTAGTTTTTTGTTTTAGGGCGCTGTTAGTGACACCATGTCAGGTTCCTTTGTTTGTCAATTTGTACCAAGTCAGTGCTAGATAAATCGCATTTACTGCCCGTCATAGCATTGAAGAACGAGCAATACGCGCGCCATTGTTAGCGTGCATTCAGAAAATGGGCATAGTTGTCCGATGATATTACGGGCAGCAAGTGCGATTTATCAGGCAGTGACTCGGTAAAAAAATGACAAAAATGGGGAACCTGACATGGTCTCACTTAAGACGTCCTACAACACAAACTACTCGTCCAAAATTACTGTTCTTGGTATCGTTTTTTTCATTGGAAAGGACTCTCTATCCGATGGACATAATCGTTTTGTTACTATATTTGGGAAGTGCCCCGTTCCGTTTGTGTGGGCCACCCTGTATAGGGGTGTGCACGACTGCACTGTTATATGGAGTGTATTATACAGGCTAGCTCCAACATAATGTAAAATAATTTATTTTATAATTTCTTTGGGCGTGGTCTTTGGGCAAAACGAACAATTATATTAGGTGCAGAAAGCACAGAAGAGGCTAATATAACCTGGGTGAATAAAACAAATACAACATTATAGTTATCATTCTGTCATACTTAAATGGTAGAACAAAATCAGAACAGCTCAATCAGGTCAATGGTGTTGTCGAGGAACCTTCACAGTATTTTGTATTTCCTATAGTACACATTACAGTATGTGTTTATTTATAGATTACTCGTCATATAATTCACAACAATGATATACAAAACAATTTCCCTACGTATGGCCTAGTCCCACTGTACCGTTTCTCATTCTGTTTCCTATCCAACCAACATATGGCGAAATGGTTAGTATTTAGTACATTTCGAAGATCCATGACGTTTCGTTTCACGTAAAACGGAGCCGAATTAAAACTGTCCACTAGTCTATTCCGAACATGTTCCGCAATATTTATTTCCTGCTGGTACCTTCCGGATGTCAAACTTATAGGAAACGGAAGCAGATACGCTATATTGGGACTAGGCCATTAACGATTATAACTTCCGATGCAATTATCCAAAAACCGTTTCAGCCTATGACACGATGACTGCATGGATTCGTTTGGCGTTGAGGCAGTCACGTGACGTTGTAGCCGGGGACTAAACGATCAGTGTAACATGACTGTTGTATAAAAGATTACAATTTATAATACATATTTTTTATTTAAATCATGGAGTCCCCAAATATGATTTACGTGTCGTTGTTAATTAATGTTTTGGCCAAATTCACTTTACGAGATTTAATAAACTATCTTTACCACCATTTCAGTCGACTTTATAGCTTCGAATTTAATTTCAATTTATTTTTCGAATCGAAAACATTTTCCCAAAAATTATCAGTGGCATGCAAATATCTTTTCTTAAGAATTAGACAATTTCGGGCACGAGTACCAAACTTCCCCCTCTCAATTTTCTGAAATAATGTGAATGGCATTGGGGCACGTGCCCCCCCCCCCCTCCCCCCCCCCCCCCCCACCGCCAAATAAAATAATATGAAACATAGGGAAACATTTTTTTTTTAAACAAATAAATACATAAGGTGTTCCCCCCGCCCCAATAATTGTGCGTGCCTCCCCAATCAGTCAGACCACGCTACGCCACTGCGATTCACTTCTGTCAAGCATTCGGCAAGTGTGGGTACATGTAACAAGTTTGTTTGCCTTCTCATTTTGAAACGAAATGTTATATATAACACTTTTCCCGTTCTATTTTATTGGCAGAACTATCAATGGCAGACGATCAAAAGAAGAAGATCGTGCCGATAAAGCTGGAGCGTTTTAAAGAAGAAGGCTGGCTGAACGCATGTATTGCAGGGTCGATGTACTACGTAATACAGAGCGTGGATGAGGTTGAACAAAGACTACCGAAAATCATCGGGGAACTCGACCTGCAGAGTGGGGTCGAAGACGGTAAATATGCAAAGTCCCCCTCTCGAAAAAATACAGTATGCAATAGAATGAACATAGTGTGAACAGTGTGTGAATACAGAATGCTACAGCGTGGACACAGTGCACACTTTACACGGTGTGTACACAGTGTAAAGAAACAGGGTTTCGCAGTGAAGATCACAGTGTGGAAACAATGAGCATTATACACAGAGTGTACACAATGTGAACAAAGTGTGAACACATGGTGTTTCACTGTTTGGACCACAGTACGAACACATTGTATGGATCGAACATTTTAAATTGGAGCGTTTTAAAGG